>JACEEZ010013221.1:10000-25000 GCA_016584305.1 Chionoecetes opilio
TTGAGACATTTTCTGCTTAGTATCACTTTGTAGGTCGTCTGTCAACCTCGTGCTCGAGCTTGACATATATCTTGACGCTAACCACTCTGCTACCGCCTCCCATAAGAGACGTACGGGACACATCTTCCTTCCGTCCTGCTTAGTATAGTATAATAATAGGCTTAGTATAGCTGTATGTAGTTTGCTTGTTTTTTTCCATTGTTTTGTGTTTTCTCTACAGGAACAGCCGGTGTCGCATAAGATAGGTAACACCTCGAAATAAGTAGCACCTTACCTTACTATTTCCCCACAAATCTCCTTTATAAGTGATTAACCATGACATGTGTGGTACTGTGGTTTCTGGAGGTACTGGATGAGACGGGGGAGAAGAGAGGAAGGCATTGTGACAAGTGTTATGTCGTATACACTGTCACACAACCATCAGCTGACAGATATGTGTCAGGCTTCACTCACTCAGACTAAACAGCATCCGCTGGTGCCCTCCCAACTCAGTTTCAATCTAAAGCTCCTCTCCTCCCTCCTCTTCTTACATAGTGTTGGCCGAACCCAAACCACCCCGGAGGCGGTCACAAACCCTAGGCTAACACCCAGTACCCTCACTCCTGGGGGGACAGGGCTTGGGGCATTTTCATGAAATTTTTTGGGGAAAACGTGATCTTATAAAGCTGTAAAATACGGTAGGTACACAGCCTAAAGTTTAACCTCCCGGGCCTACCATCCCACCCTGGAGGTCATGCCTCCGGCGCTGTAGGCGCGGCGCGGGCACGCACGCACGACACACGCACGCACACAGAACACAACACAACAAAAAAAAAAAGGGCTAAATAAACATTTTACAGGGTTTATAATCCCGAGTTTCGCGATCCGCGAGTTTCGCGCTATGCCCCCGGGAAGAAAGCAAGCGCGAAACTCGGGAGGGTGTGTAAATATACCGTATTTGCCGGCGCATAAGACGCACCTCCGCATAAGACGCACCCTTATTTTACAAGGAGGTTTTGAGAAAAAAAAAATATTGGTGTTTTTGAGGGGAAAAAAAAATCGTAAATATATCAAAAGTAAAAAAAAAAAAGGGATTTGTAAGGGAAAGCAAATGATTATGAGCATGTACCTAAATACAATATTCACTTGCAGTGAATGTGAATGAAAAATTATACTAGTTAAAATGTCAAGGAATGACAGGGTCACCAAAATCGGTTTATAATATTTACAGGATGCCCTACGTATTGATATTCTAATATTTTGCTACCTATGACATATGCTTAGATTTAATGTTGTAGGTATGCCTTGTTTTCTTTCTGCTATGTGTTTAGACTTTATGGAAAATTTGCATAGATATTTTGGGATTATTTGGTAGTGGGCTTTCAAAAATCCTAGGATTCTTACCTACATCATCGTGGGAGCTTTCTTCATTCTGAGTATTGTGAGCCCCATTTCCCAAGGCGCAATTGAATAATAATGGCACTACACGTAGTAACCAAAAATCTACCGTTAAATTTTAGCGAAAGTTAAGTTAGGTTAAATCAGATTAGGTTAGGTTAGAGGTTGGGTTTGGTTTCGTAAAAGATGATAGCGAAAAAAACGAAAATTACCCATAATATGGGGAGTGTGAATCGTAGCAAGTTTGCGGGGCGAACCTGGAGCGGCAGGTTGCCCCCCCCCCCCCACACACACACACACACGTGTAAACAAACATTGATTTCCGACAAAAACGAGAGCCAGATTAATTCAAAACAAGAAAACTATTCAGGACTAAGTTTGGCCTCAAAATCGGTGGTTGCCCAATAAAAAAATTTTTTATAGAAGATTTTTTAGGTAACACTGGGAAGGTAACCATCTCTACCTTTTGTATTGTTGTAGTTGTTGAAGGGCACCGTTTGTCAGGATCGACGATATTTGCCCTGCTTACACCTATGAATCTATCACAGGCGAGGGTTTGATTAGTTTTCTTCAGTAAAGGTACAGGTGAAGGGTGGTTCACACTCTGAAATCATGGCAGCGTTCAGTCAGCCGTGCCTTGTATTCACACTATTCGTCACGGTTCCGTCATTCTTGGCAGTTCCTGCTGACCCTCTAAACAGAGATGGTGCCTCAAGAGGCTATGGTTGAAGAATTGCATTAATAGCACTTCTGTTGGGTGAAGAAGAGGAGTTGAACTCTAAAAGACACTGTTTTTGGGGACATAAAGCCTTGAGAAAACGACAATTATCAGCACGGCACAGTCTCATAACGTTTTAAAATACTCTTTCCCCGAAACCGTTTACGTGACAGTACGGTGATGTATTGGAGCCGTGACGGCGGCGCACCGTTTAGTGTAACACGTTTTATTTGTTTGAATGTAAGAAATTGTAACGGATGTGATGAAACGGTGCCGTGTCACCCTGATTTGGGATGGTGTATTCGGCCTTGAGGCGGACGGTTGTGGTGCCGTGATGGGTCTTGGTCTTGGGGGTACCGTGTGGAAGACTTTTGTCCCGTCTATAAGTACCGTTGCAGTCTTTTTTACTAGCACTCTTTCATACAGTTTCCTTATCCATAGAGGTACAGGGGTGAGGATTGAGGGGTCGAGGTGGTAAAAGGACTATGCTGTCTCCTATCCCACCTTGTTACCACTGTAGCGGCGCTAACACACACACGCACATCCACATCTGCATCGGCTTAGGCCACCCCACTGTCTGGGACCAGGATTCGAGGGTGACCTGACGCTGACCTGACTTGTCCTTGCCGACACAACTGCAACATCAGCCAGGTAATTCAGTCAGCCACAGGACACACAGAGAAAACACCCCCGCGCACCTCTTGTCCCCACGTTGTACAATGACCGCCGTTTAAATAAACTACAAAGCCAGGATGCCCTTTCTCCATCCTTGTGTGTATAGACAGACTCCCCAAGATACTACACCTCCCTTTTCACCGCTCCATTCCTTCAAATAAAACTTTACCCCGCTCTTTGTTTCACTATTTCCCTTTATCTACAAAACCCATTCCAGCGAAAAATCCATCACCATTCTGCCTCCCTTCTATCATCCCTTCCAACGTTGTGTCAACTTGTGTGGCCCGAGTCGAATGCGGGTTAAGGCGACATCTAATATGCGGGATTTTGTCTTTTCCATGGGTGCGGGGGGGAGTCTGAGCGGTAATGACCCATGGTGGGTGCGCGGAGGGCGTCGCCGAGTGAAGTATCCCAGGTGAAGCGGCAGAACCTGAGATATCAGACGTTTTACAATGGAGAGCAGCAAAAAAGAGGGGTGGATGATGTTTACATCTGACACGACCATCTTGGCAGCAACAATCGCTATCTTGTTGCCCAGCTCATTTTTTCCTCTTAACTCCAACCTTTTCTTAGTATTATGCATTACTGTTGATAACACAGTTACAAATTTATGTTCAGTGGACTACTGCTCAACACAGATCACTCCAGACCCCTTTAGTAATACACCACCGGGTGTTCTGCTTCTCTGCCCGACCTCTCATGCGCTAATATGGCCGCATTAGACGCAGGGGAACTTTGCATTCCTTTATAAGGGAAAAACTGCGTCTTATGCGCCGGCAAAACGGTATATATATATATTATACACTACCATCCCGAGTTTCACGCTATGCGAGTTTCGCGATCCTCGAGTTTCGCGCTGAGTCCTAAATTCTTATCATCCCGACTTTCGGCATTATATCCCCGAAGTTTTGCGTTTTTTGTTTTTTTGTTGTTGTGTGTGTGTGTGGCCTACAGCGCCCTTAGGCAGTGACCTCCAGGAGTGGGATGGTAGGTCCTGGGGGTTAACTTTGAAAGGGGTGTGATGGTTTTGGGCCCCTTTCCCGTGGTGACGCAGACAGAATTTCTACAGTGACGCCTGTGATTAGAGGCTCATGCTGCCCCCTGGTCCTCCGATGCACTCGCAATCGAAAGGTAGAGTTAATGGGCAGCATGTGGCTTTCTTAGGCCACTCAACGGTGCAGAGAAAGATTTTAAGTGGATTTTACAGCCCTCTTTAAGGATCAAACTCGGCTCACCGAGAATGCCACTCGGAACCCTTTTTCTTTCTTGTGACCCTTTTGCTTAGTATCACTTTGTAGGTCGTCTGTCAAGCTCGTGCTCGAGTTTGACATATATCTTGATGCTAACCACTCTGCTACCGCCTCCCATAAGAACGTACGGGACAAAGTCTTCCTTCCTTCCTGCTTAGTATAGTACACCACAAACCTCGTTTTCCGGACTAATAGGGGGAGCACTGGGCGGGAACCGCAAAAGTCCGGGAATCGCCACAGAAAAAAAAAAAAAAAAAAAAAGAAGTCCGATGCCATTACCCACCCCCGGGCGTTTATCCTACTCTAGTATTTACTGTCCGGCAACCGCCAATATCAAACTACCCCGCCACGGACTTTTACGTCCGCTTTAGCATGCTGCCACCTGGCGGGAGGCAGCAGAAAGTGTTCAAGTCTCAGGAGACGTTCCTGCACCAGGGGCAGTGGGGGTCAGGGGACTAACGGAGGCGGTGCAGGTGAACTGTGAGTATCGTGTGCCCAAATGTAAACAATACGACCGCTGAGCATGCTGCCACCTGGCGGGAGGCAGCAGAAAGTATTCAATAGTCTCAAGAGACGTTCCTGCACCAGGGGCAGTGGGGGTCAGGGGACTAACGGAGGCTGTGCAGGTGAACCGTGAGTGTCGTGTGCCCAAATGAAAACATACGACCGCTGACATGCTGCCACCTGGCGGGAGCAGCAGAAAGTGTTCAATAGTCTCAGAGATGTTCTTGCACCAGGGGCAGTGGGAGTCAGGGGACTGACGGAGGCGGTGCAGGTGAACTGTGAGTGTCGTGTGCCCAAATGTAAACAATACGACCGCTGAGCATGCTGCCACCTGGCGGGAGGCGCCGAAACTGACCAGGGGTGACAGGAGACGCTCGGACCGCCGGACAACTTTGTCCATTTACGAACAGGACCAAGCATTTCAACGTAATAAAAAAAAAAAAAAAAAAAAAATTGGCCGAGAGACTGACATATCCCCGGACCTCGGATTTTGTCCGGCAAATCCGATATCCGGGAAATGGAGGTCCGGGAAATCGAGGTTTGTATGTATTATAATAGGCTTAGTATAGCTTGTAGTTTTGCTTTGTTTTTTTCCATTTGTTTGTGTTTTTCTCTACAGGAGCAGCCGGTGTCGCATAAGATAGGTAACACTTCAAAATAAGTAGCACCTTACCGTACACCCCACCATTCCTTACTATTTACCACAAAATACTCCTTTATAAGTGATTAACCATGACATGTGTGGTACTGTGGTTTCTGGAGGTACTGGAGGAGACAGGAGAGAAGAGAGGAAGGCATTGTGACAGTGTTATTGCCATATAACACTGTCACACAACCATCAGCTGGCAAGATATGTGTCAAGCTCACTCACTCAGACCAAAACAGCATCCGCTGGGTGACTCCCAACTCGAGCTCAATCTCAAGCTCCTCTCCTCCCTCCTCTTCTCTACATAGTGTTGGCCGAAGCCACCACCCCGGGAGGCGGGTCACAAACCCTAGGCTAACACCCAGTACCCATTCACTGCTGGGTGGACAGGGGCTTGGGGCATTTTCAGGATATTTTTTTGGGGAAAAAGTGAGTCTTATAAGCTGTAAAATACGGTAGGTACACAGCCCTCAAGTTAACCTCCAGGGCTTACCATCCCACCCCTAGAGGTCACTGCCTCACGGCGCTGTAGGCGCGCGCGCGCGCGCACGCACGCACGCACGCACGCACGCACACACACACACACAACAAAAAAAACGGACTAAATAAACATTTTTACAGGGTTTATAATACCCGAGTTTCGCGATCCGCGAGTTTCGCGCTATGCCTCCGGAAGAAAGCAAGCGCGAAACTCGGGAGGGTAGTGTAAATATATATATATATATATATACACTACCATCCCGAGTTTCACGCTATGCGAGTTTCGCGATCCTCGAGTTTCGCGCTGAGTCCTAAATTCTTATCATCCCGACTTTCGCGCATTATATCCCCGAGTTTTGCGTTTTTTGTTTTGTTGTTGTTGTGTGTGTGTGTGCCTACAGCGCCGTTAGGCAGTGACCTCCAGGAGTGGGATGGTAGGTCCTGGAGGTTAACTTGAGGGCTGTGATGGTTGGCCCTTGCCCGTGGTGACGCAGACAGAATTTCTACAGTGACGCCTGTGATTAGAGGCTCATGCTGCCCCCTGTGTCCTCCGATGCACTCGCAATCGAAGGTAGAGTTAATGGGCAGCATGTGGCTGTTCTTAGGCCACTCAACGGTGCAGAGAAAGATTTTAAGTGGATTTTACAGCCCTCATCAAGGATCAAACTCGGCTCACCGAGAATGCCACTCAGAGACTTCTTCTTCTTCTTGTGACCCTTTCTGCTTAGTATCACTTTGTAGGTCGTCTGTCAAGCTCGTGCTCGAGTTTGACATATATCTTGATGCTAACCACTCTGCTACCGCCTCCCATAAGAGACGTACGGGACACGTCTTCCTTCCTTCCTGCTTAGTATAGTACACACAAACCTCGTTTTCCCGGACTAATAGGGGGGAGCACTGGTCCGGGAACCGCAAAAGTCCGGGAATCGCCACAGAAAAAAAAAAAAAAAAAAAAAAAGTCCGATGCCATTACCCACCCCCGGACGTTTATCCTACTCTAGTATTTACTGTCCGGCAACCGCCAATATCAACTACCCCGCCACGGACTTTTACGTCCGCTGAGCATGCTGCCACCTGGCGGGAGGCAGCAGAAAGTGTTCAAGTCTCAGGAGACGTTCCTGCACCAGGGGCAGTGGGGGTCAGGGGACTAACGGAGGCGGTGCAGGTGAACTGTGAGTATCGTGTGCCCAAATGTAAACAATACGACCGCTGAGCATGCTGCCACCTGGCGGGAGGCAGCAGAAAGTATTCAATAGTCTCAAGAGACGTTTCTGCACCAGGGGCAGTGGGGGTCAGGGGACTAACGGAGGCTGTGCAGGTGAACCGTGAGTGTCGTGTGCCCAAATGTAAACAATACGACCGCTGAGCATGCTGCCACCTGGCGGGAGGCAGCAGAAAGTGTTCAATAGTCTCAGAGATGTTCTTGCACCAGGGGCAGTGGGAGTCAGGGGACTGACGGAGGCGGTGCAGGTGAACTGTGAGTGTCGTGTGCCCAAATGTAAACAATACGACCGCTGAGCATGCTGCCACCTGGCGGGAGGCGCCGAAACTGACCAGGGGTGACAGGAGACGCTCGGACCGCCGGACAACTTTGTCCATTTACGAACAGGACCAAGCATTTCAACGTAATAAAAAAAAAAAAAAAATAAAAAATTGGCCGAGAGACTGACATATCCCCGGACCTCGGATTTTGTCCGGCAAATCCGATATCCGGGAAATGGAGGTCCGGGAAATCGAGGTTTGTATGTATTATAATAGGCTTAGTATAGCTTGTAGTTTTGCTTTGTTTTTTTCCATTTGTTTGTGTTTTTCTCTACAGGAGCAGCCGGTGTCGCATAAGATAGGTAACACTTCAAAATAAGTAGCACCTTACCGTACACCCCACCATTCCTTACTATTTACCACAAAATACTCCTTTATAAGTGATTAACCATGACATGTGTGGTACTGTGGTTTCTGGAGGTACTGGAGGAGACAGGAGAGAAGAGAGGAAGGCATTGTGACAGTGTTATTGCCATATAACACTGTCACACAACCATCAGCTGGCAAGATATGTGTCAAGCTCACTCACTCAGACCAAAACAGCATCCGCTGGGTGACTCCCAACTCGAGCTCAATCTCAAGCTCCTCTCCTCCCTCCTCTTCTCTACATAGTGTTGGCCGAAGCCACCACCCCGGGAGGCGGGTCACAAACCCTAGGCTAACACCCAGTACCCATTCACTGCTGGGTGGACAGGGGCTTGGGGCATTTTCAGGATATTTTTTTGGGGAAAAAGTGAGTCTTATAAGCTGTAAAATACGGTAGGTACACAGCCCTCAAGTTAACCTCCAGGGCTTACCATCCCACCCCTAGAGGTCACTGCCTCACGGCGCTGTAGGCGCGCGCGCGCGCGCACGCACGCACGCACGCACGCACACACACACACACAACAAAAAAAACGGACTAAATAAACATTTTTACAGGGTTTATAATACCCGAGTTTCGCGATCCGCGAGTTTCGCACTATGCCTCCGGAAGAAAGCAAGCGCGAAACTCGGAGGGTAGTGTAAATATATATATATATATATACACTACCATCCCGAGTTTCACGCTATGCGAGTTTCGCGATCCTCGAGTTTCGCGCTGAGTCCTAAATTCTTATCATCCGACTTTCGCGCATTACATCCCCGAGTTTTGCGTTTTTGTTTTGTTGTTGTTGTGTGTGTGTGTGCCTACAGCGCCGTTAGGCAGTGACCTCCAGGAGTGGGATGATAGGTCCTGGAGGTTAACTTGAGGCTGTGATGGTTGGCCCTTGCCCGTGGTGACGCAGACAGAATTTCTACAGTGACGCCTGTGATTAGAGGCTCATGCTGCCCCCTGTGTCCTCCGATGCACTCGCAATCGAAGTAGAGTTAATGGGCAGATGTGGCTGTTCTTAGGCCACTCAACGGTGCAGAGAAAGATTTTAAGTGGATTTTACAGCCCTCATCAAGGATCAAACTGGGCTCACCGAGAATGCCACTCAGAGACTTCTTCTTCTTTTCTTGTGACCCTTTCTGCTTAGTATCACTTTGTAGGTCGTCTGTCAAGCTCGTGCTCGAGTTTGACATATATCTTGATGCTAACCACTCTGCTACCGCCCCCCATAAGAGACTTACGGGACACGTTTTCCCTTTCCCTTTCCTGCTTATATAGTACACACAAACCCGTTTTTCCCGGACTAATAGGGGGAGCACTGGTCCGGGAACCGCAAAAGTCCGGGAATCGCCACAGAAAAAAAAAAAAAAAAAAAAAAAGTCCGATGCCATTACCCACCCCCGGAGTTTATCCTACTCTAGTATTTACTGTCCGGCAACCGCCAATATAAAACTACCCCGCCACGGACTTTTATTTTCCGCTGAGCATGGCTGCCCCCTGGCGGGAGGCAGCAGAAAGGTTCAAGTCTCAGGGGACGTTCCTGCACCAGGGGCAGTGGGGGTCAGGGGGGCTAACGGAGGCGTGCAGGTGAACTGTGAGTATCGTGTGCCCAAATGTAAACAATACGACCGCTGAGCATGCTGCCACCTGGCGGAGGCAGCAGAAAGTATTCAATAGTCTCAAGAGACGTTTCTGCCCAGGGCAGTGGGGGTCAGGGGACTAACGGAGGCTGTGCCGGTGAACCGTGAGTGTCGTGTGCCCAAATGTAAAAAATACGACCGTGAGCATGCTGCCACCTGGCGGGAGGCAGCAGAAAGTGTTCAATAGTCTCAGAGGGTGTTCTTTCACCAGGGGCAGTGGGAGTCAGGGGACTGACGGAGGCGGTGGGAGGTGAACTGTGAGTGTCGTGTGCCCAAATGTAAACAATACGACCGCTGAGGGATGCTGCCACCTGGCGGGAGGCGCCGAAACCCGACCAGGGGTGACAGGGGAAAGCTCGGACCGCCCGGGCAACTTTGTTTCCCTTTACGAACAGGACCAAGCATTTTTAACGTAATAAAAAAAAAAATAAAAAAAAAATTTGGGCCCAGAGACTGACATATCCCCGGACCTCGGATTTTGTCCGGCAAATCCGATATCCGGGAAATGGAGGTCCGGGAAATCGAGGTTTGTATGTATTATAATAGGCTTAGTATAGCTTGTAAATTTTGCTTTGTTTTTTTCCCCTTGTTTGTGTTTTTTCCTACAGGAAACAGCCGGTGTCGCATAAGATAGGTAACACTTCAAAATAAGTAGCACCTTACCGTACACCCCACCATTCCTTACTATTTACCACAAAATACTCCTTTATAAGTGATTAACCATGACATGTGTGGTACTGTGGTTTCTGGAGGTACTGGAGGAGACAGGAGAGAAGAGAGGAAGGCATTGTGACAGTGTTATTGCCATATAACACTGTCACACAACCATCAGCTGGCAAGATATGTGTCAAGCTCACTCACTCAGACCAAAACAGCATCCGCTGGGTGACTCCCAACTCGAGCTCAATCTCAAGCTCCTCTCCTCCCTCCTCTTCTCTACATAGTGTTGGCCGAAGCCACCACCCCGGGAGGCGGGTCACAAACCCTAGGCTAACACCCAGTAACCATTCACTGCTGGGTGGACAGGGGCTTGGGGCATTTTCAGGATATTTTTTTGGGGAAAAAGTGAGTCTTATAAGCTGTAAAATACGGTAGGTACACAGCCCTCAAGTTAACCTCCAGGGCTTACCATCCCACCCCTAGAGGTCACTGCCTAACGGCGCTGTAGACACACGCACACGCACACACACACACACACACACAAAAAAAAACCGGACTAAATAAGCATTTTTAGTGTTTTTAATACCCGAGTTTCGCGATCCGCGAGTTTTGCGCTATGCCTCCAGAAGAAAGCAAGCACGAAACTCGGGATATATATATATATACACTACCCTCCCGAGTTTCGTGCTTGCTTTCTTCTGGAGGCATAGCGCAAAACTCGCGGATCGCGAAACTCGGGTATTAAAAACACTAAAAATGCTTATTTAGTCCGGTTTTTTTGTGTGTGTGTCTTCGACGCACCCTTATTTTACAGAGGTTTTGAGGAAAAAAAAAATATTGATGTTTTTGAGGGGAAATTTTTGTTTTCGTTAAATTATCAAGTTATTAAAAAAAAAAAGGATTTGTAGGGGAAAACAAATGATTATAAGCATGTACCTAAATACAATATTCACAGTGCAATGAATGTGAATGAAAAATTATGCTAGTTAAAATGTAAAGAGAATGAGAGTGTAACCAAAATCGGTCATAAATCGTAATATATTGCAGGATGCTCCACGAATTGATATTCTAATAGTTGCTACCTATGACATATAGCTTAGATTTAATGTTGTAGGTATGCCTTTGTTGCTTTTCTGCTATGTGTTTAGACTGGAAAATTTGCAGTACAGATATTGGTATTATTTTGGTAGTAGGCTTTCAAAAGTCCTAGGACTCTTACCAACACCATCGTGTAGCTTTCTTCATTCTGAGTATTGTGAGCCCCCATTTCCCATGGCGCAATTGAATATAATGGGCATTAACCACGCTGAGTACCGAAAATTACCGTTACTTCAGCCAGAAAGTTAAGTAGGTTTAAAATCAGATTAGGTTAGGTTAGAGGGGGGTTTAGTTTATTTAGTTAACAGAGGATATAGAGGCGAAAATAACGAAAAATTACCAATAAATGGCAGTGTGAGCGTAGCAATGTTTGCGGGGCGGACCTGGAGGGCAGGTGCCTCCCCCCCCCCCCCCCACACACACACAAACATGATTTCCGCAAAAACGTGAGCCAGATTAATCAAAACACATCAAAACTTTCAGGGGGACTTTAAGTTTCGGCCTCAAAATTGGTGGTTGTCCAATAAACAAAAATTCACCAAGATATTTAGATAACACGGTAAAGGTAAACATCTCTACCTTGTTGTTATTGTTTGTAATTGTTAAAGGCACCGTTGTCGGATCGATGATATTTGCCCTGGTTACACCATTGAAAATCTATCACCAGCAGTCGCTGAGGGTGATTAGTCTTCTTCAGGAATGGTTACAAAGTGAAGCTGGTTCACACTCTGAGAGATCACGGCAGCTTGTCAGCGTGCCTTGTATTCACATTATTAATCACGGTTCCGTCATTGTCAGCAGTTCCTGCTCACCCTCTAAGCAGACATGTGCCCAGAGGCTAGCTTGAAGAAAAATTTGCATTAATAGCACTTCTGTATGATGAGAAGAGGGGTTAGGAAATCTAAAAGGACATTGTTTTGGGTACATAAAGCCTTGTAGAAAATGACAATTAATCAAGACGGCACAGTCTCATTACGTAAAATATTCTTCCCCAGTCAACCGTTACGTGACCGGACAGTGGTGTATCGGAGCCGTGACCGGCGTGCGCCATTTAGGTAACCACGTCTATTCTGTTGGAATGTAAGAAATCTAACGGAGTGATGTGACAGTGCCGTCGTCACCATGATGGTATGGTTGATCGGCCTCTGAGGCGGGACGGTGTGGCTCCATGATGGGTCTTGGTCTTGGTGTACTGTGTGGAAGACTTTTGTCCGTCACAGGTACACATTGCAGCCGTTACTAGCACTCTTTCCTACAGTTTCCTTATCCGTAGAATAAGAAGTACAGGGTGTAGGATTGAGGGGTCGAGGTGGTACAAAGGCCTATGCTGGTCTCCTATCCCACCTTGCTTACCACTGTAGCGGCACTAACAACAAACTCACACACACACCTGCATCGGCTTAGGCCACAGTCCCCCCTGTCTGGGAACAGGATTAGAGGCCCGAGGGTGTACCTGACGTGTACCTGAATTGTCCTCGCCGACCACAACTGCTAACACCTACCCAGGTAATAAGCAGCTAAGACACACAGAGACACACACGCCGCGCAACTCTGTTCCCAAGTTGTACAATGACTCGCTGTCAAATATTAACGACAAAGCCACGGACGCCCTTTCTCCATCTGTGTTGGTAGACAAGAATCCCAAGATACTAGACCTCCCTCCACACGCTCACACTCCTCAAATAAATACGTTAACACTCTTTTTTCACTATTCCATATAACAATACTCATTCCAGCGAAAATTCCAACACTATTTTCTGCCTCCCTTCTATCATCTCATTTCAACTGTTGTCGTCCAACTTGTGTTGGCCCGAGTCGAATGCGGGTTAAGGGCTACATCTAATATGCGGATGTTTGTCTTTTCCATGAGTAGGGGAGGAGTCTGAGCGGTTAATGCCCCATGGGTGGGTGGCGTGAGGGGCGTCGCCGAGAGTTTTACTAATGTGAGAGCAGCAGAGATGGATGGATTAGTTTTACATCTGACCCGGCTAGATTCTTGGCAGCACAATCGCCTACCTGGTTGCCCCAGCTGCTTATTTTCTCTTAAATTCCAACCTTTGCTTAGTACAAGGGGGGTGCCCGTTATACGAGCATTCGATATACGAGGAAGTCCGATGATACGAGATGTGTTAATATTAGGGTCTATTTTTCAATATACGAGATCCCGTGTGTACCATATTCCAATGTTACGAACATTCAAACTGGGTGTGAGTAATCTTTATTACATAGTTATTTACTTAAGTAAATTACAAGTTATTTACTAAAATTATCAAAGTAATTTACTGACGATATGATTTTACCTAAGTTGTACGATAATCAATCTGAAAATATGTATGATACTCTGGGTGGCTCAGTACGACAATGTGTGCTTTACCAAAAATTCACAAGCCATGGGCGAGATGAGCCGCACAAACCTGCTCTCGCACTACCTTAGATACTACTTTCACCTAATGACGGAAGCTACAAAGCTGATTGAAAGCCTCCCGATAGGTCGTAACCGAGTAGGTAAGGTTGTGACTGGCAAGGCTGCATCCGGTCACCAGCCAATGACAACAGTTTTTAAAACTTCTCGCACAATACAAGCCACCTGATACCATATTTTCCGGGAAGAATGGCATGCAGACTGCCTCTGTCGCCTTCTGTCCCCGTCATCTAAAACTAATTCTCGTTTATTTGAATGCTGCGGTTTTAAGTCAGTTTTAATGTATCAGATAGTAAGATTATAATAAGGAGCTGTGTGCTAGTGTATTGGTGGTCGAAGTGTGTAGCTTCGTGTGTTAAAATGGTGAATATTTGTGATATGGGGCGGCTCCGCGGAAGTATTTCTCGTCACTCTCTGCCCCATCCACTCGGCCAGCAGTCACCTCAAGCCTAATCATCTTAAAATCACCCTATATGGTTTGACAACCGGTGCTACATTGTATTTAGATAATGATACGTGGATCCTACTTAAACTCTCACCATAATCACCTAAGACTGGATAATAACGACGTGATAAGCGTTAAGTACTGTCCCAACCTACCTTGGCGGAGGAGTCATGGCGCCTGCCCCGTCCGCCGACTTCTCAAAAAACCGCCGTCACCGCCTCACCTGTACCTTCCTGAAAGAAGTACAGGCAGCTCCTATGCCTGTGATGGCACAAAGCTATCACCACAGTGATCATAGGATCCTCAAAGGGTTGCCTCGCTTTCCTACTAAATACTCACCAAGGAGATTCTCGCCTGCCCCGGCGGACATCAGCTGCCCGCACGCACAACACAACACCCCGTCATCAGCTGTATCATATGGCCTGTCCTGAAGAAGTCAAGTCAGCTCCCAGCGATGGATCAGCAACCATGGATATCACCAGGGACCATAGGATTCATCAAGGGGTTCTCGCACCCTACTAAATATTACCAAATTTTAATATTTTTAGCTGAAAAACATGTCTTTTTTTTTTTACCAACTCCTAATATATTTTACCTTAGTTATGTGTTGTCGTTTTTTGTACGAGATTTCGCTTTCGAGTATGCCAGGTAGAACCTAAGTGCTTGTATCTTCGGGATTCCTTCCCTGTATTATGCATTACTGTTGATAACACAGCTACAAATTGGATCAGTGAGCTACTGCTCAACACAGATAACTCCAGCCCCTTTTGTTAATATACCACCGGCTGTTCTTGCATTCTACTGCCGACACTTCATACGCTAATATGGTCAGCATTAGGACGCAGGGTGTAACTTTTCATTCTTTGTAAGGGAAAAAAGTGGTTTATGTGCCGGCAAATACGGTATATACCGTGTTTTGCCCGGCACATAAGACGCAGTTATTTTCCTTAAAAAGGAATGCAAAGTTCACCCTGGTCTAATGCGGCCATATTAGTGTATGAGAGGTCGGCCTCAGAGAATGCAGAACCGCTGGTGTGTATACTAAAGGGGTATGGAGTGATCTGGTGGAGCACAGTAGTCCACTGAAGCACATAGTTAGTAGCTGGTTATCAAACAGATGCATAATACTAAGAAAAGTGTTGGAGATTTAAGAGGAAAACATAGAGCTGGGGCAAACAAGATAGCATG
>JACEEZ010013221.1:30000-62208 GCA_016584305.1 Chionoecetes opilio
CGTTGCCATATGCTTACTGTTACCATTCAAGTCACCGCCTTGCTAGTGGTGGCCTGACTGCGGTCCTAAGTTGGGGCCGCACACCTGCTAATTACCCCTAAACGTCAGGCCGCCCCATCATGCTTAATTACCCTTTCAGTTCAACGGCTTGCTAGGGTGACGATCACTGGGGCAAACCAAATCCAACCATTTGTCCAGCCCGGGGTAGTGGCTATGGGCGAGCATTTTGAATTGAAATTTACTCACGCCCCATTTGAATGTGTAGTTTATCGTTGGATTGTGCTCGAGACGATTCTTCTTCGTCAATTATTAAGATATGACTCGTACATGTCTACGCTCACTCGATTCAGCTCATCTACATCGGATTCTGTATACCGATATGCTGGATTAACGGCCGACAACCCCTGTATAATATCCAATATATATTATACTATATATATAATAACAGCATTATACTATATATATATTATTATATATATATCTATATATTATACACACTATTATATATATATATTATATATATATAAAATATATATAATATTACCTAGTTCTCCCATATATCTTATTCATATATAACAACACAACCACTCGTTTTCCCCGGACCTCTTTCCCGGATATCGGCACTTTGCCGGTCACACAATCAGAGGTTCCCGGGGGATATGTCAGGAGTCCTCGGACTAATGCCTGGTCCCAGTCGTAATTGACAAAGCTTGTCCGGCAGTCCGAGCGTCTCCGTCACACTGGTCAGTGAGCTCCGCGCCTCCCGCCAGGTTCCACGTCCTCAGCAGCTCAGCTTTTGTATTGTTTCAATTGGAGTACACGACATCCACTCTCAGTAAGACACAAAATGCCTCCCGGCAACACGGCTCGTCTATCCGGCCCTCACCCTGTGCTTCCTGAGAAGACAGATTCAACTACAGCGCCTGTGATCGCATCAAGGACATCACATGGGCACATAGTTTTCCCCAAGGGTATCCTCGCAGCACTAAAAATCAACTAAACCAAGTGACTGTACAACGTCCGGGGCGCGGTAGCTACGATATGTGCGGGTTGCCGGACAGTACAATCTAGGCATAGGATAAAACGTCCGGGCCGTGAGAATGGCTTCGGACTGTTGCGATTCCTGCGGGACGTTTGCGGTTCCCGGACCAGTGGTTCCCCCCTATTAGTCCGGAAACGAGGGTGTGTGTATATATATATATTTATTATATATACTATATAATATATATATATATCCACATATATAATATATATATATATATGTATATATATAATTATCCACAAGGAACAGTAATGTAGGATTTAATCAGATTGCGTCGCAGCCTTTAGTTTTTGATGCATGCGCTAAATAAGCATCCTTGTTCTCCTTCTTCCACTGTGGCAGTGGCGGCTCAGCCCGTATTTTCAATATATCACGTATATTGAATATCTCAAGGTAGTGGATTTCCACCACGGAAAAACAATACAGCAATGTCTGTATGTGCAGAAGGCACCTCATAAAACCCCATAGTGTCCTTCAGGGGGAGTGGCGTTTTTCTGAAATACAGGTTTGGGTTAATTAAGGTTAGGTTTAGGTCAGGATAGGTTTTGTTTAGGTTTCTTTACAGTAATTAGGGTACAGACTTACAAGACTAACGTTGTAATATCTTCTAAACTAAACAATTCACATGTAATCTTACCATTGAAATGGGTTTGGGCATCTCCAAACCTCTTGGAAATTCATTAAATAAGTGGAGATATGTCTAAGTTTTCCATAATAAATTGGAAAAGTTGGCCAAGAAGTGGCTACTGGCCCCTTCCACACCGCCGTCTCTGCCGGGCCATCGGAACTAATTTCAAACTCAATATGAACTCTATTCAAATATCCTAGTCTACCCTACAATCATGCAGGTGGTGAGGCATGCATTTCTAACTAAACCCAACCCAACATCCAACCTCCTAACTTAGTGGAAAGGGACTACGAGCGAGGTGGAAAGAGGAACTAATGGCTGCTCTTGGCCTAATCTTTTCCAATATATTATGGAAAACTTATTCACATTTATTTAGTGATTTTCCAAGAGGGTTGGAGGTGCCCTGAACCCATTTCTAAGGTAAGATTACAAGTGGATTGCTTAGTTTAGGAGATATTGAAACGTTAGTCTTGTAAATCTGTACCAAACTTACTAAAAGGTACACTCACTCGAGACGCGAAGTAAGGGGCGATCTGATAGAAATTTTTAAGTGGAATCAAGGGATTTAAAAAGGAGGGGTTTAGGAAAAAGTTCTTACGGCTATTAACCAGGGTAAAAACAAGAAGTAACGGATTCAAGCTGGAAAATTCGTAATTTAAAAAAGAAATAGGGAAAAACTGGTTCACAAATAGGGTGGTGAATGAATGGAATGGACTCAGTAGACAGGTAGTTAATTCGGAGTCTTTAGGGAGCTTTAAAGAGGGGCTGGATAGGTTCATGGATGGGGATGAAAGGTGGATGTAGGTTAGGGTGCCAATAAAAACGAAAGTTGGTTTTTTTTTAACGGCCCTTAGGGAATACTGTGGGTGGTGAGAAAACAACGTGTGTAAAATTTGAGCGCAATCAAAGTATATTTAAAGGTGGCGCAAGTCGATTGATTGTTCCCCCTATAGACTCCGATAGGGACTACAAGGAAGGAAATCGTCTCGGGGGGTTTTTTGTTGGCAATATTGAAGCCTTTTGGAACCCCCCCTTCCTCCAGCTGGCTGCTGGTCCCCTCGCTCTTCAAAGCGAGTATTAGCCTCTAGGGGCAGGGGGTATCATGGTTGCCCAAGCCACTCATTGTCTTCCGCTTGGCCGGGGAAGGGAAGCCTTCGATTTCCTGGCTGTTGTCGACGGTTTCCCTCCGACGACCGCAAAGGAATTGGCGCTGATCTTCGTTCTTCGTCAAGCTGAGGTTGAAGGACTGGAACGGGCGCCACCCCTCGCTCCGCCGTGGTCGTTGGTGACTGTGGGGCTGGGCGACGTGCCGAGACGCCGCGACGAAACCCCGGTCACTCGGCCACTCCACCGGCCCCTTCGAGAGGAACGCCCTCTCCGTTTCGACGGCGTCGAGGAGGGCGCTGGATGCCTGGCTTCCGAACGACGCTAGCTTTGGCGAGGCGAGGCGGGCGTCGGGGGCGGGATGGCGCTTCGTGGTCCTCGGATCCTTTTCCCGCTGAAATCGCTTCCGCCGCGCCTTCTTTCCGGTGGTTGGCAAGCGGTGGTCGAAGAGAGCCATGGCGACCAGGGGCTCGCTAAAGGTACCAGAAGGGCCGTGAAAAGGTCTCACGCATGCCTTGCCGATCTCAGTGTCGTGGAAGTCACGGAGGTCGGCAGCCAGTTTCAAGTCATTCGCCGGCGCGAAGGTGGCCACGGGCGCCTCGAACCAGGGGTCACGTAGACCTCAGCGACGAAGAAGGTGAACCGGCGGAGGCTGGATAGTTTGCGCGGCGAGCAGAGCTCCCCCGGGTTGGGCGGCGAACAGCATAATCTTCGCCGGTAGATGGCACGCGCCATCCAGCGCAGGCGGGTGCATGGCGCCCGGTCCCCCGGAACTTCACCTTCGGGAAATTGTCGCCCTCGCCACCCAGCAGGACGATGAAGAGCTCCAAAGCATCTCCTTGAGTCGTTCCCGCGGGGGGGCTGGTGTTGAACAGCGCGGCCCACTCCTGCAGAAGTGTGTCCGCTTGTTCAGGAGGGTTGGGCGGCGGGCTCGTCGGGCGTTGGCGGCTCCGGCTGGCTCTGATCGAGAAAGCCCCCCGGGTTCCTTGAATCGGTTTGAAGACGCCAAATGTCAGTACCCCGACGACGGCCCCATGCAGAAAAGAGAACGCCTTCTCCAGCACCAGCTCGTGTACATGGTGCCGGCACGCGAGGCTTAGCAGAAGCCGACCAAGCTTCTCCCTCCGCGGGGTGCAGGCACCGGCGGGGCTCCAGTGTTGGCGGCGGTTCGTATCGAACGACATAGCCACCACACGCTCTGCGAGACCCCAGTCGTCGAGCGCTTCAGCCACGGCGCTCGCCATCGCCTCCAGTCCCTCTGCCAGCTTGGGAACGCCCGATGAGTTTCCCGGGACCGCCGTCGGGATACGAGGATAGCCAGCCGATCACCCGCGTACCATCGCAATCTGGCAGGATCTTCCCGTCCCAGTAAAACGGTAAAAAGGCGTGTCAGGGACGAAGGTTGTCTTGACTTCCGCGGCCAGCTGGGACTGGTAGCCGGCGCGGGGCCTGCCGGGATGCTCTTCGGCATCAGGATCAGCTCCTGGGGATTGTGGCCGAGCTACTGGCGGTCGCCGCGACGATGCGGAGCGCTTTGCGGTCGCTACGCCAGCCCGGGTCGAGGGGCGCTCGCAACTCCTGGGAAGCACGACCTGTGACCCCCGCGCTCGTCGCTTCGGAGGGCTTGCACCGGTCGGCTCAGCGGTAGCAGCCGCCCCGCCGCGTCCCGGACTGGACTAAAACCGAGGAGGAGGATGAGGAGGAGGAGGACGCGAGCACCGCGCGTTCGTCCAGCTGCGACGTCGAGGCTTCTTGTGATCGTTCCCTTCTCCCGCCACTGTCATCTCCCGGCGCTGAACTCGGCGCTCCAGCACCCTGTCAGCTCCCTGCATGATCCTCGGCGACCCTTCTCACGTTGCGCTGCTGGGAACAATATCAAACCGGGATCGTCATCAGGGTCATCGCGTCGAAGAGGTCGCAGAGGGCCTCTTGAAACTCTTCCTCCTTCGTCTTTTTCATCGCTCTTCCCTTGCTCTTCACGAGCGCCTTCCCCGTCCTTGAACAAGACCTCCACCTTGCGAACGGCGCTTCTTGCCGCATCGTTGGGATCCTCGCGGTCTCCAGAACCTTAGCACCTCTTGTACGTTGGCCGCGGCGCTGGTGTCGACGGTTTTTCTTTTCCACGTTGTGGAAGTAGAAAGCCCGTGAGCATGTCGCCACGAGAGGGAGTTTGGCTCCGAGGATGGGGTCGGGGTTTGGCTGTCCACCACCAAAAAAGTCCGTAGTGCGCGTGAATGAGCCATTCTGAAAAAGAAATGGGTGATTTAGAAAACCCCAGCCTTTCAGACTTTGGTACAGGTATCTGGTATAATCACATCGTACACATAGTACAGGTTTCATTCACTTGCGCCACCTCTAAATATAAACCGATTCGCTTCAAATTTTTCACGAGAGGTTTTATTTATTACTGCACAGTATCCCAAACCCAAAGGGGCCCTTCAAAAATATCAAGTTTAAATTTACCCATATGGGGCTATTGGCACCTAAATGTAGGGAGTGTTAGGTAACAGGAACTACCCCCGTGTAGGCCTCACGGCCTCTTGTAGCTTCCTTATTTTCTTAGTTCTTATGTTTCTTATGTTCCTCATTGTGGTCTTTTGATACCCATTTCCCATGGCGCAATTGAATAATAATGGCAATACACTAAAAAACCCCTTTTTAATCGGCATTGTATAACTCGGAATTTGATATAACTCGGCAAGGCAAAGACAGTCTGCAAAAAAATATGTAAACTCGGCATGTTGCCGAGTAGCTTTTTTTTTTTTTTTTTTCCCTCCATCAATGCCTATAGCGCCTGTAGGCAAATGACCTCCAGGCTCAGATGGTAGACCCTGGAGGCTCACTTAAGGGCTGTGATGGTTGGCCCTCGACCGTGGTGGGCAGGCGGATTGTTATAGTGACACCTGTGATTAGAGGCTCATGCCGCCCCCCCCGTCTCCTTCGATGTACTCGCAGTCGAAGGTAGAGTCAAATGGCAGGGCATGTGGGTATTTCTAGGCCACTCGCGGTGCAGAAAGATTTTAAGTGGATTTATGAGTGGGATTTTGGGTAAAAGTTATTTACAATTTTTTTTTTTTTTTTTTGTTTACTCATATCAGAGGAGGGGACATTTGCATAAGTCGGGGATATTGAATAACTTGGCAAGGGCCAGAACCCCTATCGTGCCGGGGTTATAAGGGTTTTAGTGTACATATATGTACTACCGAAAATCTAGTTATTTCAGCTAGAAACGGCCCAAGTTAGGTTATATCAAATTTGGTTAGGTTAGAGGTGGGGTTTGGTTAAGTAACGATATCAAGAAAAAAAGAAAAATATCAAAACTACGGAGAAAAAAAAAGAAAAAAAGAAAAAGAAAGAAAAAAAAAAAGCCTTCCGGCAAAAAACGAGTGCCAGAAATTTGGTAAATTTCCAGATGAACACCAAACTTCTTTTGGTGGTCGAAACTATTTTTTTTTGGTGAGTTTTAATGTGTTTTGAATTACTCTGCTAGCTGTTTCTGTCGGGAAAAAAATTTTTCTTTTACATGAAAATGACAAAAAAAAAAATTGAACCTAACCGAACCTAACCTTACCTGACAATGCAGGTACAGTGGCAGCTCGTGGCATAGGGCTGCAGAGCTGCAGCACCCCCAAACCCCTGACTGCCAGGTGTATGATGCTTTTAGAGACAGCAGAATTGATACACTACTAACAAATATATAATAAAAAGTCTTGTTATTTAATTATTTTCAATACATTTGGGTCTGGGGCAGGGTTGTCCCCTGCTACTGGTAACATGTAACCCAGTTACAACCAGCCACATGGTCGGATCGCCAGCGACCTAAACCGGCTTCCCCCACTGGTTCTACCAGTGAGGAGGGTGTGCTGGGACACCCCGATGGAGGTAAAAATAAGACCATCTTTAAGGGGAGATGAACTCACTATTGAGTCAATGGCCATCCAGCCCAAGCTATGGGTGAAATAGTGGGCAGCCTGGGGTTAATCCCTACAGGGGTTCTACCCTCCCTGGCCACGGTGAACAGGAAGGCCAATCCCTGATATAGATTGGTTGGGGGAGGGGTTCGGCGACCCCTCCCTGTAAAAACCCAACCTAGCCACTAACATTCTAAGAGGGCGTGGTAACCGCGCCCCCGGACCCGGTTTTGCTGGGGGGGGCCCCACCATGGGAGGACCCCTCCAATGCCGACGCAGGGGAGGGTTGCCTATGACGAGTGCGGGGCAAAGCCCTCGGGAATCCCGTACTCTAAATCGAGTGGTAGG
Source organism: Chionoecetes opilio (assembly GCA_016584305.1). NCBI lineage: Eukaryota > Metazoa > Arthropoda > Malacostraca > Decapoda > Majidae > Chionoecetes > Chionoecetes opilio. The sequence continues at coordinate 37,034 of JACEEZ010013221.1, forward strand.
GCCCCCTAGTCCCAACTTTTCCTTATGGGGTGGCCGGGACGGTGCAGAAAGCGCGTCTGCCCGTTTGAATCACTCCTGGGATAAAAAATCGGAGGGTTCTTCGTGTGGGCTCGTGGAACGTTCTGAGCCTCTCAGACGATCGCAACTACCTCTCCTTTTTCGGGCGAGCTCAGTAGGCTGAGGGTGGATATAGTGGGACTCTCTGAGGACGAGGAGGCCCGGGAGTGGCGAGATTAGCAGTGGGGGTTACACCTACTACTTGGTCCCGGGATGAGCAATGGTCACCGTGACCGGGGAGTAGCTATAGGCATCTCCAGCAAAAAGCAGCCGTCAGTTGTTGAGGTTACTCCGGTTTATGAGCGTATAATGCGGGGTGGAGGATGAAAAAACACTCTGGGTTTCACGTCTCTTGTTGCAGTATACGCTCCTACTGAGGTGCGTAAAAACTGAAGAGAAGATGTTCTACCCAAACTCGACTCTGTATTAGACCAGTGTCCCTCCCCTGGACACAATCATGTCTTTGGGAGACTTCAATGCTACTATGGCACTGTGAGAGATGGCTACGAGTTAGTGTTGGTCCTCTGGCCCCCGGTACCAGAAAACCAACAGTTTCTCTGCTTCTGAATTTTGCCAAAGGTCCAGAAGGTTGAGAATTGCAGGTTCTTGGTATCAGAGACCAGAGCTGCACCGCGGACATGGTATAGTAATGCCAGAGGGGTAGCTAAGGAGATCGACCACGTCCTCGTTAATACTCGTTGGAGGATCCTCCAGAACTGCAGGGGTTTTCCGGAGTGCTGAGTTTCTTGGAAAGATCACAGACTTGTTGTTGCTACACTTAAGCTTCATGTCAAGTTCAGAAGAATCTGAAGAGGTTACCATACTGTGTTTCATCTTGAGAAACTGAAGGACTTGACATGTGCCCATGAGTATGCGGTGGCAGTCTCAAATCGGTTTGATGTGCTCGGGTGCCCTCGAGGACCCTGTAGAACTGTGGGATACCTTCAAACGTGAAACTCTACAGGCTAGAACCCTCCTGGGGAGAGACAAGGAGAGGTACGTCAGGAGTCTCACTGAGGATGTCGAGGGTCATTTGAACGCTAATGACCTCCGACCCGCCTGGGTTACAATTAATGGTTCCAAAATCTGAATGGGGACTGGTGACAAGTGGAGTTCCACAAGGGTCTGTTTTGGGCCCATTACTATTTTTGATTTACATCAACGACTTGGATAGTGGGATTAGCAGTGATATCAGCAAGTTTGCTGATGATACTAAGTTAGGTAGGATTATTGGATCACAGTCTGACGTAAACATATTGCAGGAGACTTAGATAAACTTAACGAGTGGGCAGTCAGATGGCAGATGGAATTTAATATTGATAAATGTAGCGTTATGAATGTTGGTAGAAAAAACCCTGGTAATAGATACACCATAAGCAATGTATCGCTGAAAAGATCAGAAGGTGAAAAAGATCTTGGAGTGAGGGTGAGCCCAGACCTCCGACCTAGGAAACAATGTATTGAGGCCAGAAATAGAGCTAATAGAGTATTAGGATTCATTACCAGAAGTGTTAAAGTAGAAGTGCGGAAGTTATTCAAAAGCTTTATCTGCTCTAGTCAGGGCCTCACCTAGACTATGCAGTTCAGTTTTTGGTCTCCATATTACAGGATGGATATAGTGTTGTTAGAAAAAGTGCAGAGAAGGATGACCAAATGATACAAGGGATGCATAACTTTAGTTATGAGAGGAGATTGAAGTTATTAAAATTACACTCACTCGAGACGCAGAGTAAGGGGCGATCTGATAGAAGTTTTTAAGTGGATAAAGGGATTTAATAAAGGAGAGGTAGGAAAAGTTCTTACGGCTTTTAACCAGGGTAGAACAAGAAGTAACGGATTCAAGCTGGAAAAGCGTAGATTTAGAAAGGAAATAGGGAAAAACTGGTTCACAAATAGGGTGGTGAATGAGTGGAATGGTCTCAGTAGACAGGTAGTTAGTGCGGAGTCATTAGGAGCTTTAAAGGGGAGCTGGATAGGTTCATGGATGGGGATGAAAGGTGGATGTAGGTAGTGTTAGGTGACAGGAACTACCACGTGTAGGCCTCGCGGCCTCTTGTAGCTTCCTTATTTTCTTATGTTCTTATGTTCTTATGCCTACCGAGCCCTGAAGAAGCTCCGTTCCAAGTCTCCATTTCGGGCGAGTGCTATTCGAGCAGCAGATGGGCGCCTCGTGTCGGAAATGGATAGGCAGATGGCTCGTTGGGCTGAGTACTTTGGGCAGTTGCTCACGGTGGACCCTCCAACTGAGCAGTTTGACACCACTGGAGTACAGGCAGTGAATGCCGATCCTCCCATTGACGAAACCGCACCCTCTCTTGACGAAGTCAGAGAGGCTGTAGCAAAGTTGAGGGGTGGAAAGGCAGCTGGTGTTTGTAATATCAGTGCGGAGCTCCTCAAAGCTGGGGGTGAGGCCATGATCCGTGGGTTGCATGCTGTCCTGACTGCTGTGTGGCAATCAGGTACCATTCCTCCTGACTGGAAAAGGGGGCTGGTCATCCCTTTCTGGATAGGGAAAGGGGACCGTCAGGACTGCAACAATTAGAGAGAACTGCAACTCCGAAATGCCAGTGGTCGCTGGTAGTTTTAACTCACAATTTGTTGAAAAGTTGGTCAACTTGAAAGAAAAATATGGGCTTATTCCACTGTACTTAAAACACACAAGTATAATATTAAGAACGATTTTCTTCTATATGTATATTGTATAGAAGCCTGATTCTGTAAAACATTGTATATAACCAAATAACCAAGTAGGTTATAGTTGAGGAGGCGAGGTAAATGCTACTCTATGATATTATATAGTCAATAACGAATGTTTAGAAGGTATCTATACCTAGGCAGTCATATTTTCCTGTTATTATTGTGTATCAATCAGATAGAAAGCCTAGAAGTGCAATGAGTCGACGCGTGAAGTGGCAATGTTTTGATTCAATCTCCCCCCCACCACTCCCGCCGCGGCACGTCGCCTCCACAATTATAACCTACATTGTCGCAGCAACAAGCCGATTTCGGCATTCTTTATTCTTCGTTTTTCCAAGGCATTGCTTATTGTATTTTGACAAGCGTTTGCCAGACGCAGCAGTACTGTCTTAGAAAACAGTGTGAACATCGCCCAAATTTTACATGCCACAATATACATGTAAAAAATATATTAGCTTTGCTACTCGAGGCGAGTAATTTGCATTAAATTGCTATCTTAGAACGTTCAATCGTAATGCATGTCATCCATATAATTAGTAGAACAACAGAAGAACTATATTTTTTGGTATTCAGATGCCGGTGCATCAATATTTATCGCGAAATTAATTATGAAAAATATTAGTCGCGGAGCCAAAACACAGTAGACCAACCTTTGAGTTAAAACTGCCAGCGACCACTGGCATTTCTCGAGTTGCAGTTCTCTCTAATTACCACGGTATTACACTGCTCAGCGTGCCAGGCATGGTGCTTGCCCATCTATTGCTGAAACGGATCCGTAGTCATCTGCTGAAGCATCAGAGACCTCAGCAGTCTGGGTTCACGCCTGGTAAGTAAAAAACGGACCGTATCCTAGCGCTTCTTGTCCTGGTGGAACGCCGACGTGAGTTTCGAAAGGAGATGCTTGCAGCCTATGTTGATCTCAAGAAGGCGTTCGACTCAGTGCATCGTGAGTCACTGGGATCTTCTGCAATTTCGCGGGATTCCTGCAAGGACTATTGGTTTGATAACTGGTCTGTATTCTGGGACTGAGAGTGCTGTGAAGTGTGGGGCAGGTGTATCCAGCTTCTTTCCTGTTAATACAGGAGTGAGGCAAGGGTGCGTCCTTGCCGGATCACTTTTCAACACTTGTATGGACTGGGTATTGGACAAGGTTGTAGATCAAAGTGATTGTGGGGCATCCCTCGGCAACACAGGATCACTGATCTTTTTTTTGGCCGATGATGCAGTAATCTTTGCTGAGTCGCTGGAGGTCCTGGTGATGGCTCTCGAGGCGCTGCACGAGGAGGCAAAGCCTTTGGGACTTGAGGTCTCCTGGCTCAAGACCAAGGTCCAGGTGTTTGGAGACTTACTAGATGAAGCAGTACAGTCTGTTCATGCGTGCGGCGAGGACATTGAGATCTTGGAAAGTTTTAAATACCTTGGTAGCGCAGTCCATAATGACGGCGGGTCACGTCAAGAAGTCTTACGGCGGATTGGCATAGCCCACGGTGTTATGAACTCGCTCAGCAGGAGTATTTGGCATTGTCGGTACCTGTGCAGGAGGACAAAGATCCGGACCTTCAAGTCGCTTGGGGAGCCCTGTTCTTACTCTATGGTTGTGAGACATGGACACTAAATAGTGACTTGAAGAGACGAATCAATGCCTTTGGTAATAAGTGTCTTCGCAGAATCATGGGGTATCGCTGGGATGATTAGGTGTCAAATCAGCGATTGCACTGTGAGACTGAATCGAGGCCTATTAGCTGCATAGTCCGTCGCGCGCCAACTTCAGCTATATGGGCATGTGGCACGCTACCCTGAAACCGATCCTTCCCATCGGGTTGTTTCTGTAAGAGACAATCCGGCGTGGAGGAGGCCAAGGGGGCGCCCACAAGGCTCGTGGCTGGGGCAAATTGATGTTTCTTGTCGAGAGCTGCTTGGTATGGGAAAGGAGCCTGCATGGGGACGCGCGCGTGGTGACCCCGGGATTTGGCGTCGTAGGGTGGGCGAGGCGACGCGCCCCCGGCGTATGCCCCCAATGATTGATTGAATACGTTACTAAGTGAATTTTCAATTAAAACCAGACGAAAATGTAAGTTACTTTCATATTTGCTGTATGATTCTGTCTGTTCCGCCGCTGCGCCACTTGTGAAACACAATGACTGCAGTCGAGGCAGCTAAGTCTCGTCCCTCTCGTGTTTACAGTGCATGTAGTACGGTGTGGTTATATCGTGCTTTCTTTAATTACCCTATGAACGATGGAAAATCCAGTGAAGTTTTGCAAAACATCAACTTATCCTAGCTAACATTAAATAAAAAACTGAAATCAAGCGTAAAAAACTATATTTTCAAGTAATACTGTAATTCTAACCATCACCAAACCTCAGCCATCCCCTCTACTACTAACACCACCATCCCTTCTACCCACCAACAATGCTACCATGCCCTGAAATCCGTGAACATCAACTACAACTCATCAGAGTGCAGTAACCAACTAGCAGGAAAATTACATAGTGTAATTGAGAGTTCACTCAAGGAGAGCAGAGTCCCGCTTGATTGGAAAAGAGCAAATATTGTGCCAATTCACAAAGGAGGTGACAAAGAAGAACCACTAAATTACAGGCCAGTATCATTAACAAGTGTAGTGGCAAAAATGTGTGAAAAAATTGTGAAGGACAGATGGTTGAAATATTTGGAAGAGACAAACACACTTGCAGGTGGCCAATTTGGATTTAGAGGAGAATGTCATGTACAACAAATCTATTGAGCTTTTACTCGAGTGATCGATGTGACACAGGAAAGAGAAGGGTGGGTCCGATTGCATTTACTTGGACCTAAAGAAGGCATTTGAAAAGGTACCTCATAAGAGACTGCTCTGGAAGCTAAAAACATGTAGGAGGATTGAAGGGTGGTTTGCTGAAGTGGATGGAAGACTTTTGAGCAAGAGAGAGATGAGAACAGTAATAAAATATCAGAAGTCAGAATGGTGCAGTGTGATAAGTGGAGTTCCTCAAGGATCAGTATTGGCCCCAGTGATGTTCTTGGGCTATGTAAATGATATGACAGAAAGAGTGAAGTTATATGAGTTTATTCGCTGATGATGCTAAATTACTAAGAAAAGTAGAAAGTAAAGAGGACTGAGGATTTACAAAAGGATCTAGATAGATTTTCAGATGATTTTCAGATGGAGTCAAATATGGGAAATGGAGTTTAATGCCAAAAAGTGTAAAGTGGTGGAAATGGGCAGTAGCAAAAAGAGAGAGAGGAAAGTATTCGATGGGAAACGAATGGATAATCAAAACAAAGGTCGAAAAAGATCTGGAAGTATGGATTAAGGACAAGTTTTCACCAGAGAAGCATATAAACAAGATCACAGGAGATTTATACCAGTTGCTGAGGAATATAAGAATGGCATTCAAATATCTGGATGAAGAGATGATCAAGAAATTGATAACATCTCTGATTCGACCAAGGTTGGAATATGCGGCAGTGATTTGGTCACCACATAAAAAGAAGGATATAAGGAAGATTGAGAGAATACAAAGAGCAGCCACAAAAATGGCTCCAAGCCTGAGAGATTTAACATAGGAAAAAAGACTTTCAAGACTAAAACTCCCCAACACTTGAGAAAAGAAGAGAAAGGGAAAGATTTTATAGCAGTGTATAGAGCATCAATGGGTCTGGAAAAAATTGATAGAAATTATCTGTTTGTGTGGGACGACAGAAGTACAAGAGGTCATGAGAAGAAATTGAAAGGACAACATGCAAGAGGGATATAAAAAAATACAGCTCCCGTATAGAAGCATAGAAGCCTGGAACAACCTTGATGCAAAAGTGATTAATGCAAGAAGTATTCAGACTTCAAGGCAAACTGGGTAATTAGATTGAGAGGGACAGTACGACATACTCTTTTCCTGTATGTTACAACTAGTAAAATACCTGAGATGGTAAATTCTTTTTAAGCCGGGGGGCTCGGGGGACCCAAAACTGAGGGTTTTTTGGGTCTAAACCCCCCCAAAAACCCCCCAAACAAAAAAAAACCCCCCCCAAAAATCACCCGGGATGGGGTGTGTAGGGGTTTTTGGTGTTTGGGGGTTTGTGGGGGTTGTTTTTGGGGGTTGGGGGGGTGGTTTTATGGGTTTTTTTGTTTTGGGGGGTATTTTTGGGGGTTGGGGTAGGGGGGTTTTTTTTTTGGGGATTTTTGGGTTTTGTGTTTTGGGGGGGTTTTTGGGGGGGTTTTTGGGGGGAGTTTTTGGGTGGTGTTTGGGTGAGGGGGGGTTTGTGGGAACAAAATTTTATAATCACAGGTCAAAATTTCTGGAGTAGGGAGGCTTTGTCCCCGCTTATCCAAAGTAAAGTTTTCTTTGCGGGAAAGGATCAGTCAATTTGGTCAAGTTGATCAAGAAATTGTATCCGATCACCCAAGGTTGGAATTGGGGCGTGGATTTGGCACATAAAAAGAAGGTATAAAAAAATTTGGGAAGATACAAAGGGAAAGGCCCCCAAAATGGGGTCCAGGCCTGGAGATTTTAACATTAGGAAAAAAGGGGGACTTTTCGGCCCCTCCCCCTCCCCATTGGGGGAAAAAGGGGTTTTAACAGTATAGGCAATCATGGGTTTGGAAAAAATGATGGCTTTTTGGGGCAGGTCAAGGCCAAAAAAGGCAAAGCTGGGATCAAAAAACAGTTCCCTAAGAGCAGAAGCCGGACCACCTTGTCCAAAGGAAATGCCAAGGAAGGGTTCAAATTTTCAAACCAAACCCCTAAAATTTAAATTAGCGGCAGAAAACCGAAGCTAGCTTTTCATGAGCAAATTGGGGGAAATTTTTACCTGAGATGGAAAATTTGTGTTCCTTTTTTTTGTTTGTGTAGAACCTAAATGTAGTTTTACCAAGGATTGTACCCTTAATAGCCTAAACGAACTAAAACAAACAAAAACCCCAAGGGAAATTTGAGGAAGGAAGGTTAAGATTAAAACCCCAAAAACCCCAACTTTAAGGGTTGGTAGTGGGTTTGGTTGTTGGGTTAAAATTTGTGTGTTTTTTTGGTATTTTGGGGGTTTTCCCTTTGGGGTGGAAATTGTTGGGGTTTTTGGGGGTTTGGTGGGTTGGTTTGGATATGTTGGTTGTTTGTAAATTTGGTTGGGTTTGGTTTGGTTTGTTGGGTTATTTTTGGTTTGTTGGTTATTTTGGTTCCATAAATACCAAAAATTTCCCACACAAATTAGTTTTTTTAAAAGATTTTCATGTAAATTTACCCAAAATTCCCCCCACTTTTTTCCCGGACCGGAAGTGGTTTCCCGGAATTGGTATTTTCCCTTATACATAAATGACATTGACGGGGGAAATCACATGCAGGATATCGAAATTTGCTGATGACACGAAAATCACAAACATAGCCTCTACAGAATCTCAGCGCCAACTCATACAAAACGACTTAAACCACGCTAACAGAATGGTCAAAAACATGCAAATGAATTTCAACCTTGACAAATGCCCATGTACTACATATCGTAATAACAACCCTCATAAAAGTTACGTGATGAACGATTTCCAAACTAAAAAGTTTTTGATAAAGAAAAAGATTTAGGCGTTATAATCTCAAAAGATCTCAAACCGAATAACCCAATTTAGAGGTAGTAAAAACTGCAAATAAATTGGTTGGCTTTATTGGACGAACTTTCAGTTTCAAATCTAAAAAAGTTATACTCACTCTTTTTAACCTCGCTTGTTCCGCCCCCATCTAGAATACTGTGTGCAGTTCTGGGTCACCTTTTTATAAAAAGGACATAGATAAACTAGAAAAATACAGCGCAGAGTAACTAAAATGATCCCTAGATTGCGAAATAAATCGTACGAAAATCGGTTTCAAAAAACTTAACTTATTCCCACTAACAAACGAGGATAAGAGGTGACCTCATCGAAGTCTTTAAAATCTTCAATGGATTTACGAACGTAGTCCCAGAAAATCTTTTCACAGCTAGACCGGTCAAGCTCAACTAAAAACAACGGATTTAATAAGCGGAAACGGTTTGTAACGAACGAAGCAAAGTACTTCTTCACAAACCGTGTTGTAACGTATGGAATGGGCTGCCGTCAGACGTAGTAAACTCAAATACAATAGAATCATTTAAAAATCGCCTCGATAAATATTTCATATCAAATCCCCGGTTGTCACTGTTTATCTCGGAATAATAAATTTATCTCGCGGGCCTCTGAAACTTACTCTCATTGCGTAAAATGATTTTCGAGTCGCGTCTACACAACCCCTCCCCCGTCTCAGACAGCCCCGAGTAACGGTCACTACTACAACCTTTTGACCTGTGACGGGCTGTGGTTCAGTAAGGGCCCTGTCAGTTAGTGACCACCATCGGGATTTATATACCAGGGGTCACTGCTGCAGGGGCATTGAAGTGCACGGCGTCCTACTTGGAAAGTGCACTAAACCCCAGTGGATTGAAACGGAGCTGGGGCCTGATTGACTGCTGCCCCCAAAAAGCGCCAGGCAAGGCTGCCGCACCACCCCTGAACTTCCACACTGAGCCTACACCAACACTACATTAGACCTCATAACACACACAGATAGCCCCGAGTTAACGGTTACCACTACTACTCTCGACCTGTGACGGGCTGTGGTTCAGTTAGGGTCCTGACAGTTAGTGACCACCATCGGGATTTAAGGTACCAGGGTCACTGCTGCAGGGGGCTTGAAATGTACGGCGTCCTACATGGAAGTACACAATCCGCAGTGGATTGAACGGAGCTGGGGCCTGATTGACTGCTGCCTCCCAAGAAAGCGCCCGGCAAGGCTGCCGCACCACCCTTGAACCTCCACACTGTGTTCCACACCATTACAAAACACACATAACATGACCTATCTATCAAGCACTAAACCTAAACCCCCCCAAACTAGTAGTAGTTAGCCATAGATTACAGCTTTCAACTTTCCTCACAAATTCCATGCAGTTTTTCTATATTGCATGGTATCACTTCTTTTCGGCCAGCTTCGGCCCGGAGGGATGGGTGGGTGGGGAGGGCCTTCTACTTCCTATCCTTTCTCTCTTATTATCTAGTTAGTGTAGTGTAGTTAAAACAAACAGTCTTGTAAAGGGCCTATCGGTCTGTTGCTGTTTTGTGTTTCCTTTGTATATTCCTTTGTATAATGCGTTTTAAATTAGTATAGTAGGTGTACTTGCTTTTGTGTGTTTTTTTTCTTTTTTTTTTTTTTTAATGTTATCGAAGGCGCCTACATTGGTATTCAACGGGGAAGGGGCGAACGACGAAGAAGAGTAGAACCTCTTTTCCCAATTGAAGTGTGGAACGTACGAGAGCGTACCCCTGAATGACCAAACCCAGAACTAATAATGCTGTAGAAGGTTTTCACAGTGCACTAAGAGCGTCTATAACAAGTAAAGCACCCAAATTTTTTGGAAGCTTTGTGATGCACTACAAAAAGAAGAAGCCCTCACACAAACAAAATTATTGCACGGTCCGAAGAGGGGATGAGAAGTCAAAAACGAAAACAATACAAGACTATAACAAAAGACTGAAAATCCTCGTGGAGAAATATCATGGAGACATCATGGGGTTTCTGAAAGGCGTTGCAAATAAATCTTCATTAACTAAGCTTTAAATAAAAAACAATGAAAAAATAGTTTATGTCTGCCTTAATTTTTAAACCTCGTTTTTAACCTGGTTTTTAACCCTGGGACCATTTTGGTTGTCTGGAAAGTAAAACAATAAATGAAAGTTTTTAAAACATGTTGTATGCTTATTACCATTTATCAGTTGTGGGGGAACTTCTTGGGTGGAAATTTACATGGGTGAAATTTTCTTGGGTGGAATTTTCTGGGTGGGAATTTCGTTGGTGGCATTTTCTTGGGTGGAAATTTTTTGCACACATATTTAGTAGGGGGGAAAAACCCCCTTTAGGGAAACCTATGATCCCTGGTGATATCCTATGGTGCTATCACATGCGTGGGACTGACCTGACTTTTTTCAGGAAGGCACATATTATACAGCTGATAACGGGGTGTTGTGTTTTTGCGGGCGGCAGCCGACGTCCGCCGCCAGCGGAGATCTCCTTGGTAATTATTTAGTAGGAAAGCGAGGACCCTTTGAGGAATCCTATGATCACTGGTGATATCCTATGGTGCTATCACAGGCGTAGGAGCTGACTGTCTTCTTCAGGAAGGCACAGGTGAGGCGGATGACGGCAGTTTTTGAGAGAGGCGGCGGACGGGGCAGGCCGCCACCTCCTCCGCCAAGGTAGGTTTGGGCAGGCTTAAACGTCTTATCACTCGTTATTATACAACTTAGTGATTATGGTGAGATGTTATATCCACGTGTCATTATCTAAATCAATGTAGCACCATGTGTCACCTTAAATAAGGGTGATTTAAAGATGTTATGATGAGGTGACTGCTGGCCGAGCTGGCGGGGCAGAGTGACGGAGAAATACTTGCCGCGGAGCCGCCCCATATCACAAATATTCACCATTTTAACACACATACACACCTTCTACCACCAATACACTAGCAACACAGGCTCCTTACTTATATATCTTACTATCTGATACATTAAAACTACTTAAAACGCAAGCATTCAAAATAAAACGAGAATTAGTTTTAGATGACGGGGACAGAAGGCGGAGAGGCAGTCTGGCATGCCATTCTTCCCCGGAAATATGTATCGCTGGCTTGTTATTGGTCGAGAAGTTTTAAAAACTGTTTGTCATTGGCTGGTGACGGATGACGCCTTAGCCAGTCACAACCTTCCTACTCGTTTACGACCTATCGAGGGAGCTTTCAATCAGCTTTGTAGCTTCCGTCATTAGGGAAAGTAGTATCTAGGTAGTGCGAGAGCAGGTTGTTGCTGGCTTCTCGCCCAGGGTTGTGAATTTTTGTAGGCCACATTGTCGTACTGAGCCACCAGAATTATCATACATATTTTCAGATTGATTATCGTACAACCTTAGGTAAAATCATATAGTCAGTAAATTACTTTATAATTTTAGTAAATAACTTGTAATTTACTTAAGTAAATAACTTGGTAATTTTACTCACCCCAGTTTGAATGTCGTAACATTGGATTTTCGATCTCGTATATTGAAAATAGACCCTAATTTACACATCTCGTATCATCGGATTCTCGTATATCGAATGCTCGTATAACGGGACCTCCCTGTACTACCATAAATCTACCGCTATTTCAGCCAGAAACGGTTAAGTTAGGTTTAATCAGATTAGGTTAGGTTAGGTTAGAGGTGGGGTTTGGTTTAGTAACAGATGATATCAAGAAAAGAAAAAAAATTATCAATACTATGGCAGTGAGAAGCAAAGCACAGTTTGCGGGGCGAGCCGGGAGGGGCGGGGCGGGGAATCCCTCCCACACATGTAAACAATACTTTATTTCCGACAAAAACAAGTGGCAGATTCATCCAATACACATCAAAACTATTCAGGAAAACTAAGTTTTGGCCTCGAAATCGGTGAAAGCCAACTACCGAAATTTGACCCACAACGGTATCAAAACTCACCAGAAAAAAATGGTTTCGTCCACCAAAGTGGATTCGGTGTTCATCTGGAATAATACCCCAGATTCATTCAAAGCACATCAAAACAATGCAGGAAAACTAAGTTTCGGCCTCGCGAGATGACCTAACCCGTACATTTACTGCCTAATGCCTGGGGTCAGCATGGCCGCCACACTTCTCACCAATGTAGAAACATTGCACTTTCCTATTGGTTTCCGGTGAAAATGAAAACTACATTTTTGCTGGTAAAGACAGGTTCACACTGAGCTTTTTTCGGCCTTTTTGTAGACAGAGAAGTCGGTCTCTTGCGGGCTAGTGTGGAGATTACGTTCACTAACGCAATTCGTTTTGGGAGACAAATCTTCTTCTTCTTCTTCTTGTGACTTTTTCTGCTTAGTATTGCCAAAGACACTCTCGTTGTAGTGTCTTTGGTATCGCTTTGTAGGTCGTCTGTCAAGCTCGTGCTGACGACCAGGGTCGTCCCTGACTTCCCGTGCCTGACCTGCAGGGTCATGGGTCACGTCGTGCTACAGGGGCTAGGGCAGTGATTCTCAAACTGTGCGCCACGGCGCACTTGTGCGCCGTGGGAATCCCCTAGGTGCGCCGCGTAATTTTTCATAGATATGGGTATTTTGCGCTTTGAGGTCGCAGTTTTTGCTTTTTATATTGAAGATGGAAAATCGTAAATGAATGAGTTAATATGTAACTAGGCAGGTAGATGCAAGGTCCTTTTAATAATATTGTAAGTACTTTGGGTAGATGGATAAAGTAAGAAATAGAGAATAAATAAATAAGTTATTCATGCTTAAAAAAAATACTTCCCGCTTCCACCACAATACGTGTTATACGAGTACTGTACACGTACTGTACCAGTCTGAGTCGCAGCCTGCTGGCGTTACTGAGTTACCAACTTACTAGTTTTATCACGCGTTCATGTGAATTGTTTTTAGCGACAAATAAAAGGAAAAAGGATGATGAATAGAAACTGATGCATACGTATATCAGTAGGCTTTATGCAAGTTTGACTGTTTGACGTGATTTACGTGAACCCCGATCGATAAATAACATGTATAATTTGGCAACACACGTAGGCAGAGCGTTGGGTAGGCACCTCCCGTGGTCAGTGTAGCCGTGAGCCTCAGTAAGTATCGCTGTTGTGGTGTTAATGAGGTCCAAGCTGAAAAAATGGATAAGTACCTCATTACAAAAAGCGAAAGTGTACTGAAGGCAATAGCGGTGAAGTCGCAGTTGATCATGAATCAAAACGTAAATGTGTCAAAGGCACCGAAGGCGAAGTAACAGTAATAACTGTTGAAAGTGAGTCCTCTCGTTCAGACCCTAGTGTGGAAAGTGAAGAAAGTGAAGTGACAGTTGAAAATGAGCATAGTCGTACAGGTCCGTGCTGGCAAAGTGAAGTGACAGTTGAAAGTGACCGTAGTCGTGCAGGTCCAAGTGGGCAAAGAGAAGTGACAAATGAATGAGAGTTTTGTCATCCAGGTCTGAGCGTGGTCAAAACGACGACACGTGCCAGCAAAAGTAACCGCAGTAAGTCATTTCGCCTGTATAACGACAGTTATCTTGGACTTGGGTTCACTTGCTGTGATGATGCAAATGGTCCAAAGCCAAAATGTGTTGTTTGCGCCATTGAGCTATCAAATGAATCTATGACTCCTATGAAAATGAAGAGACATTTAACAACAAAACATAATCACCTCTCTCAGAAGCCTATAGATTACTTTAAAAGACTCTTGAAAGATAACAAACAACAAAGGCTTGGGTTTGAGAAAAAGGTGAAGGTGGCAGAAAAGGCACAGAAAGCAAGCTATTTAGTGGCAGAGCATACAGCAAAACAAATGAAACCCCATTCAATTGCAGAGTCATATTTCCTTCCAGCTTGCTGTGCTGTGGGGAAAACATTGTTTGGGGATGAGGCTGAAAAGGAAGTGAAAAAAATTCCCTTCTCCGACGACACGATTGGTAGACGAATTAAGGACATGTCGTCTGAAATTGAAAAAAGTGTGTGTGAACTCGTGAAAGGTAAAATGTATGCTTTACAAGTGGATGAATCAACAGACATTGGAGGAAAAGCTCAGTTACTAGTGTTCATCCGTTATGTTGCTGATAACAAAATAACTGAACATTTCTTGTGCTGCAAAGAACTGGTGCAAACCACAGGACAGGAGATATTTTCTACAGTGACAGAATACTTGAAAGAAAAGGACTTGTCATGGAAATTATGTGTAAGAATTTGCACAGATGGCTGTCCATCCATGGTGGGATCGGTAAAAGGTTTTGTGTCCTTAGTCAAGAAGGAGAACCCAGATTTGATTACTACCCATTGTTTCTTGCACCGTGAAGCTCTTGTTGCTAAAACACTCGGACAAGAATTAAAGTTTGTTCTTGATGATGTTGTGAAAATGGTAAATTTTCTTAAAAGCAGACCAAAGCAGTCAAGACTATTTTCCATACTTTGTGAAGAAATGGGATCTCCTCACGAAGGTCTTCTCCTCCACACAGAAGTCCGGTGGTTATCAAGAGGCAAAGTGTTATCCCGGGTGCATAACTGAGAGAGGAAATGCTCCTTTTCTTTACCCTCGAGGAGAAAACTGAATTCTGCGAATTACTTGCTGATGGAATTTGGAGTGCAAAATTATGCTACTTGGCAGACATATTTGAACATCTGAACAAGGTTAATGCAAGTATGCAAGGAATAAATGAAAATATGATAACATCTTCTGACAAAATGAAAGCCTTGGTAGAAAAAATTAGGCTCTGGAATGAAAGGGTGAGTGAAGGCAAGATTGACATGTTTCAAAAGAATGCTGAAGCTAAATATACAGACATTGTTCCACTCATTAAGCAGCACCTTGAAAGCCTAGGAAGGAACATAGAAAAATATTTCCCAAATATATCTGTTGAAAGTTATGACTGGCTGATAAATCCATTCGTTCACGATCCCTTGAGCAAGCCACAACTTAGCATCCTTGAAGAAGAGGAACTAATCAACATCCGTAATGACCGCACACTAAAACTGCAATATCTGGATATGACATTAGAAAGCTTTTGGATTCAAATGGAAAACGAACACCCACATATATCCAAAAGGGCCCAGAAAATACTCTTGCAGTTTTCAACCTCATATCTGTGTGAACTGGGATTCTCAGCCCTCACAAATATAAAAACTAAGAAAAGGAATAAACTGCTGGCTGTTGAAGAGGAAATGAGAGTGTGTCTGTCAACTGTCCCTCCTAACATAGAGCGGATATGCAACTCCAGGCAGGCACACGTGTCCCACTGATCAGGTATGTTATTGTTGTAACAGTAGTTTATTTACACATTATTTCCTTATGTCCATTCCTGTATATATATATATATATATATATATATATATATATTATATATATATATATATATATATATATATATATATATATATATATATATATATATATATATATATATATATATATATATATATATATATATATATATATTATATATATATATATATATATATATATATATATATATATATATATATATTATATATATATATATATATATTATATATATATATATATATATATATATATATATATATATATATATATATATTATATATTATATATATATATATATATATATATATATATATATATAATATAAGCGAAAGTGTGTGTGTGTGTGTTGTGTGTGTGTGTGTGTGTGTTGTGTGTGTGTGTGTGTGTGTGTGTGTGTGTGTGTGTGTGTTGTGTGTCCGCTCCAGGTGCCGCCCCCTGTGGCGGAATCCCCTCATATGGCACAGTTTTGGAACCGGCTCGAGCAGGGGGAGGTTTTAAGCCCATTTATGAGATCATCCGATCACTTTTTTTTTTCTTTTTTTTTAGCAGCCTATTAGCGAGAATTGTGAAAAAAGTGGGTTGCGAGAATTGAGGAAACCTTGATGTAGGGTGATGGGTAATGGGTGAGTGAATGGGTGGGGTGATGGGTAATGGGTGTGGGGTGATGGGTGAGTGAATGGGTGGGGGGTGATGGGTGATGGGTGAGGGAATAGATGGGGGGTGATGGGTAATGGGTGAGTGAATGGGTGTGTGGTGATGGATAATGGGTGAGTGAATGGGTGGGGGGTGGTGGGTAATGGGTGAGTGAATGGGTGGGGGGTGATGGGTAATGGGTGAGTGAATGGGTGTGTGGTGATGGATAATGGGTGAGTGAATGGGTGGGGGGTGGTGGGTAATGGGTGAGTGAATGGGTGGGGGGTGATGGGTAATGGGTGAGTGAATGGGTTGGGGGTGATGTGAATAGGTTGGCGTTAATACATTCATTTCTACATCCATGATTTCAGGAAAGCTAGAAGGGGCTATCTGGAGAGTCTGTGTTTGGTGGGCCGAAGGCCCACCAATAGCCCTACGCAGGAGCTAGCCAAAAAGTCTGCCCGGAGGGCGGCTTTGCGGCTAGTATATATATATATATATATATATAGCTGCTGCGCCGCCGAAGTCCAAGATATAATCTAGTGCGCCGCCATCCAGTGCAGTTTGAGAACCTCTGGGCTAGGGGCTGGCTTGTGTGTATTTGGCACGCGAAAGATAAGTTTTCGGGCACTTTATTATGAGGTAGTATTGATAGTTTCATTTTTTCCTTGATATCATCTACTAAATCAAACCCCACATCTAACCTAACATAATCTGATTTAAACTAACAACCGTTTCTGACTGTAGCTACCTAAAACGGAAAAATTTTGGTATTATATGTATCGCCATTGGCATAGGAAATTGGGGAAATTGGGATTCAAATTAAGGATGAAAAGATCTGCACGATGATGTAAGTTAAATTTGTTCGTTTTTAGTGCCCAATACCGAAATTATACCAATTGGGGTGATTGGGGAGAGGGTGGTGCTGGCTTCTGCTTTTTTATTTGAATTGGCGCGCAAAATTTTCTCGGCAACTCGGTCGATAAAAGACCGATCGAGCGGTGTATGATTTTTTTTTTTAAACCTAGGCGATCATACACCAGCCCCAGACCCAGACCTCTTCTCTGTTTACAAAAATGCCGAAAAAAGCTCAGTGTGAACCTGCCGTAATAATGGACGAGAATTTCGCGGTCGTTTTCAGAGACACCGACTATTTTTTCCTGGCCTACAATAGGTGCTTGTTCTAATGGAGATAGTTTTATTTTGCACAAACTCATATTTAAAAAAAAAAAATGTAAACAAATAAATCATCACCGAATTTTATGGTACCGTTTCCATTAAAAACGGTTTTTTCCTCCATCAGAAAAAGCACTAAAGTGGCCGGGGAAATTAGTCAGGGTCTTATACGTTTTAATGAAACCTAAAGGCCATGTCACACAGACACTTTTTCCAGCATCTTTTGGTAGCAAACGCTGAGTCGCGCATGTTCGTTCTTTTGCCACCAGTACCGGCATCCTTGTTTACATTTTGGAGCAGCCGACACCATGCAAGACTTGTACGAACTACACATTTTAGTGAAATATAGAGAAATGACCAATCTTGGGTGGTCAAGAGATGCTTTTAGCATCTATATGTGATATGTTTAGGGGAAATAAGTGCTGTATATAGGGAAAATAGCTGTATAATTTTGTATAGTATTAGTAATATGGTGAAGATGAGAGGAGAAAAAATAAAGCGTTTGGTAGAGTACGGTAGGAAAAAAAAAACAGGTTTTACTCTCTATATATACAAGACACGTGTATGGGTATGGGACATGCGTGTTATTTAGATTTTTTTAAATTTATTTAGATATATAGTTAAGTTTTGAGTTGTTGATTTAGAAGTTATGACGGAAAATGTTGATAAAAACTGAAAAATTTAATAGGCATTTAATAGGCTGCACGTGTTTTTACCCCCCCCGCCAACGAAGTTGGAGGGAGGTTATGTTTTCACCCCGATCTGTTTGTTGTTTTTTTGTTAGTGTACAGGATTTCTCGAAAAGTTACGAATAGATTTTGGGCCAAAAATTGGGATAAACCCAAATCTATTTGGTATAAGGAAAACTGATTTTAATTTGGATGAAATCTAATCACAACTGTTGCCATGGCAACCAATTTTTACATGCCTGGGCGGAGGTATGCGCTCTACTGAGTACATACCTCCGTTTTTTATGCGCCGTATACAGCTATACGGCGCAGCATCCAATATAGCCATGATAAATAATTTGGGTGAAACCCCTCCACCTCCAACTCCCCTCCTACAAATAAACAAACACACACACACATGTTTCAACCCCGATCGTCTTTTTTTTTTGTTTTTTAGTGTACAGGATTTCTCGAAAAGTTACAACTAGATTTGGACCAAACTTGGTATACCAAGTTTTATTTGGTATAAGGAAGAAAATGATTTATTTTGGATGAAATCGAATCACAACTGTTTGTTTTAGAGCGCCATACCTCCGGTGGAGGTATGCGCTCTACTGAGTGCCCCCCCCCCCTAGTTACTATAGAAATGGGGATAATTTGATGTATTTTATTTGATTAGGAATTCAAGCAAGGTTTTTTTATGGTTTTCAAGGAAAAACGTAAAGAGGGAAGGACCATTTTATAGATGCCAGTAGAAACAGAGTAGCTAAGATCAGTGGCATCACCCCCGGGGGGCTAAGGGGGACTTAGCCCCCCAAGTCAAGGACTCAGCCCCCCAAAATTGGTTTGGTTAACACAGTGGTATGCAGGTTAAGGCAGTGGGTGCCAGGGTAAGGCAGTGGGAGGCGGGTTTAAATCGGCTTTTAGTTACTTTATGATAGTACTTTTTTCTTTAACTACAGTTCCCAGTACCTGTTTTTGTGCAATAAGGGAAATCCCTTGAAATATTGTAAGTTTATATTTTTTTTTTTTTTTCATTTCAAGAAAAACCTTACTGAAAAAAACCAAAAACATACTTTGTGAAATTTCCCTTTTGTGTTTTTTAGTGGGAAGAAAAAAAGGCAATTTATTATTTTGTAAAACAGAATAAAAAATTTTTCTTAAAATTTACAAATTTATTTAATATGGTAGATGCATGGTAAAACTCTTTTAAATTTTATGTGTCATGTAAAAAAAGCTAAATTCCACCTTTTCTCTTTTTGGGCCTCAAAATTACCCGGGAATGATTAATTTTTAAAAAATTACCCCCCCCCCCCCCAGCGATAGGCCGCGGGCGCTCGCCCTACCACCCCGGGGCTAAACCCCCCCCCAATTTTTTTTCCTGGTGATGCCACGGGTAAGATAGAAGAAAAGTCTTAGCTACCTGGTAGGAAGATGATCGTACCCGAAAGGGCCGGTGGAAAACACGCGCACCTTTTCCCACCGTGGGGGGCATTTTTGGTAGAAAAAATACCAAAAGATCCCGGAAAAAAAAATTGCTCGGTGACAGGCCTTAACCAACCCTTATAGGTTTTAATAAAATCTAACCAAACCCTTTATAGGTTTTTAATAAAACCAAAAACCTAACTTTAGGTTTTAATGAAACCAATCCTAACCTTATAGGTTTTAAAAGAAACCAAAACCAAACCCTTAACCACAATATCCCCAAAAATAACCTTATAGGTTTTAAAAAAACCAACCTAACCTTATGGGTTTTAAGAACTTCCCCCTAACCTTAACCACAAAGTATACCAAACCAACCCTTATAAGTTTCATTAAAACTATAACCCCCGGATTTTTTTCCCGGCAAGTTTTATGCTTTTTCTGATGGAAAAACATGTTTTTTTAAGGGGAAACAGTAAAAAAAATTCAAATTTTTAAAAAAAATTTAAAAATTTACTAGGGGTTTTGCCCAAAAAAAAACTATCTCCATTAGAACAAGCACCTATTCTATTGTAGGCCCGGAAAAAATAGTCGGTCTCTAAAAACGACCCCGAAATTCCGCCCTTATAACCTTTTTGCTTTCCGGAAGTGACATACCTTACCAGACGCTAAAACAGAAATTTACAGATAAAGGAGGTTCTGGCCGGAGAGCCCTGGCCCCCCGGCTTCGTGGGAAATTTCCTAAAAGAGATTTGGCAGGGTTGATAAAGCGGGAAAACGATGTTACCGCATAAAACCATGAGTGGGAAGTAAGGATATCCCTGCCATACATTTCCATGCAACTACACAAGAATCGATAACAGCTTTAACCTTTACCCAAAACACAACACAAAAACCACTACAATCATCTATCAATCCTCGAAAATATGGCCCCCCACCCGCCATAATACGGGGACAATGCTTTACAGTTCCCCTGCGCAGAGACTCCAACAGGTGGCCGCAAAAATGTCCAATACTTTAAAAAATGAACTGTAAAGGCAGATGAAAACTTTCGTCTGGCTCCAACAAAAACTATTTCCCGCCATTTCCTCGCAAGGTCAAGGATCACACGTTAGGCTCTTTTTCCGAACCACCGGAGAATCATCTCGGTGGCCACGCTTTCTCCCCCTTTCTCTCTGACAGGCTCCATATTAGTTTAAGCTAAGTTTTTTTCACAGTTATTAATTTTTTCGATTTTTTATCATATTTGGGCGTTCCCTTTTTTCTCCCGTAGCAAAAGAAAAGTTTTTAAGTTAGATAAGTGGGTTTTTTTGATAACATGGACAATAAATTTTTTTCAGATTTGGTTAGATTGTGTAAAATAGATTTTTCAGTTATGACAAAATTAGAAGGAAACTGAATGAAATTCGCTTTTCACGGGTTCATAGGGGGCGTGTGATATGTTTTTTTGTCTTTATTGTCCCCCCATAATTTTTCACTTTTCATTTTGGGGGATAATTTAAAGGACCCCTTTTTTTCCCCCCCAAAACACGGAGTATTATGAAGGTTTGGGGCACTATAGGCTACAATCACTGTTTATATCTTTTTTCTGAGAAAAAGCACCATAAAGAAATAATGGCTTTTTTGGGCCAAAATATCACAACACGGCGGAACGCGCTGTGTTGATTGTGACGTAGTAAGCGCAGACCGTCTCCCTGATCACTGATGGGCTTGTTTTGGCTAGAACCGCAGTACCTATCATGCTTCAACTTCCCCAGCAAAAAAACACATTATGCTTTTTTTTGTGAAAGTCAAAAACCCAAAATTAAAACTCCAGAGAATGTGTTCTAACTATGCAAAAGACAAGAAAAGGGGGAAACAGTGGTGGAGTCTGCAAGGTGATTTCTCGATAAAGGGAAAATTCATACTATTGCTTGAAAAACCTTTTGTGTATTGTTAATGTAGTACTTTGAGGGATAAGTAATTTGCAAATGATATGTAGCTGGGGGGGCCTTAGCTGAGCTGGAAAATTTGCGGGGTATATCAGTATGAAGGCTTTTGAGGTGGGGATGAACAGCGGGGTTTTTCATGTTAAGTATAAAACAGCAGGAGTTAGGTAAAATTCTAGGTCCTTTCCGCCCTTATTAGGTTTTTTTCCCCCAAACCTTCACAGACCCCTTCAGATCCCTCTAACTTTTTTAAAAAGTGGGGGGGAGATGCCCCCTTCACCCCCCTCCCCCCCCTTTAACGATCCCCCGGGGCCCCTAAAAAATGTAATATTTTTTATATTACTAATCTAATCTCACTAAACCCAAACCTAACCAATTCCTAAACCTCATACAAACCCCCCCTAAAAAAATTATTATAACCTACCCTCCCCTTTGTAAAAATTATATTTTTTATTTTACTAACCTAACTAACCTTACTAACTTCTTACCCCTACTCTGCAAGATGCCCATAATCCCCCTTTAAAGGGGATGTAGAGGTATTCACTGTGTTGTAAATATGTAAGTTGTAGTTTATAAGAAAAATGGATAGCGAGATAAGTGGCCCGTGACACAGAAAAGTGATGACTTCTGGATCGGGATTCCTTTGGGGGCTTTAAAAGAACCTCAATGACATGTACAGCTAGACAATAGACGAACTATAGAGGAACAGGGTTTGAAATGTATGGTTAGTAAAGGTTTTAGTGGGGAGTAGAGTGACGAAGGGTGTATGTTTTGCTTATGTGGGGAAAGAAAACCTAATTTCCCTGTTTTCCCTAGGTTTGTTATCTGTCTAGCTGTACATGCTTGCAGGTTCATTTAAGCTCCTATAAGGAATGCCCATCCCCCGAAGTCATCATTTTCTGGGGTCACGGGGCCATTATCCTTTTCTATCCACTTTTTTCTTATAAACTACAAATTCAATTCACAAACACGTGAAAACCTAATACATCATTGAAGGAGGGTACTGGTCATCTTGCAGTAGTAGGGTAAAACAAGTTTGGGGTAGTATAGGGATACATTATAGCGGGCCCCTTCACAGCTGTTTTGCTCTGTTGTCTGCGCTGGGGACGTCACAACATGGCGCCCGTTGTTTTAGGCGTATAAATTTCCTGACTTTTTAAATTGGGTGTATCTCAAAAATACTGTTCCATAGAAAAAAACAAAAATATGCCCAACTGTATGAAGGGTTGAAATTTCAAATCAATCCTTACCTCAAATAGAGTAAACGGGTCCTTAGGGAAAATTTCATTGGGGGAGAGGCATATATGGTAGTGGTGATATGATGGTGGTGTTTATGATGGGGTTCGACTCACCCCCACCACGCCCTTTATTACCACCAACCCTCCTCCTAATCCCCCCCCTCCCCCTCCCCCCTCCCTCCCCCTCCTCCCCCTTTAAAATGTTTCGTGAAAGGGAATCCCCTCGATTGGTTAATGTATGCAACCAACAACCCAGGTGAAGAAAGCTGAGGCGCCGCTGATGAATAATAGCTCCGACTCCAAGGAGTCCTCGATCAGTAACCCCAGGGAAGACAACGCGATTGAAACCCTGAGCTCATATGTTATTATAGAGCCATGAGTGAAACACTTGGGTTTTGGCTACAGCCTTGGGGGTGGGGGCTATTGGGGGGGGGGTTAGGGGCTCTGGGGGGATGGGGTGTTTTTGGGGTGGGGTTCGCTCTGAGGGAGGGGGGGTACAGCTCTGAGGGGAGGGGGGGCTGATCTGGGGGAGGGGGGTGAATTTGGGGATAGGGGTTACAGCTCTAGGGGAGGGGGGCTGATCTTGGTGATGGGGTTTAGCTTGAGGGGAGGGGGGCTGATCTTGGGGATGGGGTTAAAGCTTTGGGGGGGGGGGTTTAAAAGTTCAGGAGGGGGCTTTTCTTGTGGGGGGGGTTACAGCTCTGAGGGGAGGGGGGTTATAAAATAGGCTACAGCTCTGAGGGGCGGGCTGATCTTCGGGATGGGCCAGGTTACGCTCTGGGGGACGGGCTGATCTTTGTGGGGGGGGGTTTTACAGCTCTGGGGATGGGGGCTGTTTTCGGGAGGGGGATTACGCTCTGGGGAAGGGGGGGGCTGTTTTGGGATCTTGATCTTATCTTGATTTTGTTTTGGGAATCACCCACAGATGCGTCATAAAGCTTGGGGTCCGGCTTCCCCCGGGAACACGCGTTTGTTTGGGAGAGAAGAAAAGGGGGGGGGGGGGGAACGCGGGTGTCCCCCCCCCCCCAGTCCACACCCTTTACGGGTCCCCCACACTGAGGGCCCCCTGCCTTTGTCTCTCATGCGTGCTCTCCAAGAATTCCCCCAAGAATTTTTTACCCCCCAAATCCCCGACTGTCCCCTCCCCTCAGCACAAACCCCAGCGGGCTCCTCTCCACTCTCCTGTCTTCTATCTCCCCTTCTTCCACTCCGACCTCTCCACCACTACTCCAACTCATTGTTCTAGGTAGCAACTCTACCGTTACATTCCCGCATCAAATGCTCCACGGGTTTCACCACTCCGTCACACCATCACACACACCCTTGCGCCATCATTCTTCCATCTGTAATACGACTATTTACCTCCAGCGACTTTGTCCCGGGCCCGAAGAGTAATCCCCTCCTAGCCCCATCATAAACCTTTCAAACCCTGCGGTCCTTTCTCCTGTACCATTCCCCCGTTTATTTCTACTTATTCCCCTCGCCATTTTCTTTCCCTTTTCTTCCCTCTCCTATTTTTTCCTTTTTTCCCTACAGCCAACCCATGTTCATCCTCATGCACAAAAATTCCCTTTCACCTTCCATCTTTCCCTTTTTCTGATCTTTCATCCACTTCCCAACAATTCCAGTCCCAAAAACCCTTACTTGCCCTTTTTGTATCCATTCGTTCGTTAGCTCTGCTCAGTCCTGCCCTTTTCTATCCTCTCCTGAAAGTGCTCCCCCCATGTTCCTCTAATGCTTCCACTGCCACATACCTATTGGCTCCTAATGCTATTCTGCCTGCTTTGTTCTGTTTTTTTCCAATCTGTCCAACTCCTTCCTAGCCACACCATTGTTTCCAGGCCATACATAAAGCTAGGGACTGCCACACCCTTCCATAGTCCTCTCACCCTTCAACTGTTGGCCCCCAATCTTTCCACACTGCCAGCCTTCCAACCCCCCTGGTTGGCCCCTAGCATCCTCTCATGTTTAGTTTTCTCACAGCCTTTTACATCCAACCCCAAAACCCAAAATTGTACTCTTTTGTTTTCTTATTTTTATTCCACCCACCATCCAAATCCGTCACATCAGAGTCATCCCCATTCACCACCAACCCCTTGACTCTTGTCCTTACTGAGCCCAACGTTTAAGTCCCTTCCATACTCATCACGCATTCGCATTTCTTTTAGTCTTGTGGTTTTTTACTAAGGATCACCACATCATCTGCATAATCAGTAACTCAACATTTCATCTCCAATTTCACACCCCGACCTGTGGGTGGGGTGGGGTCACCCAAAGGGGGGGGCACCCCTACGAAGGCTCAACGCGAAAATTTTTTCAAATTTTTGCGCCACCATGCCACCACGGATGCGCGCCAAAACCCCCATGAACTACATGCGAGCAACGGTAGCGTCGCGTCACCTCCGTGTTTACCAGGGAAAAATTTTTTTTTCGTTGTTCCTTTTACTTTTTGCCGTTCTTATAGTGTTCATGTCGGGGGTTTATGCCGTGATTTTTTGAAGGT
>JACEEZ010013222.1:0-35550 GCA_016584305.1 Chionoecetes opilio
AGGTGGGAGGTTCGGATGGAGGGATGGCCGGAATTTCGGGAGTGGGAGGAGCCGCAGACGACTGTTGATGTCAGGAAGGGGCATCCCTTCCTGGACCAGCCTGCCGTACAGTTGTTGGGCTCCTGGTTGAAGGGCAGTGGGCAGACCGGGGGCCCATGATGCCCCCCAACTGAAAACAGCGGAAGGGCCTGCCCACAGGCAACTTCCGCCCCTTGGCTCGGATGGGGCCGCTGCAGCGGCCGCAGCGCAGGGAAAGATCGGCAGGTGTTGATGGAGTGGCCGACCTTTAGAACAGGCAGGGCAACGGAGGATCGGGAGCAGGTAGGGCTGTGGCCAGAAAAACCAGCTGGCCGATGCACACCCTTGAGGAAAGGGAAACCCTGTCCCCCTTAGACGGATCCACCTACCCGTGGTGGAGCGGGGCAGGCTTGGGGGGATCCACGAGACCTCCTCGATGTCACGGGCCGTCCAGGCCCTCAGGGTACTGGGGGATCTCCTCAAGATCCTTAATTTCTCAGAGAGGGGACCCACCTTCCAAAACTGCGCCAGGGCCCCGGGGCCCTCTCGCACGGCGGCAAGAAAACCTGCCAGTCCCCTGGGGTGAAGGTGACGTTCTGTAGGAGGGGCACCTTGGGGATGACCCCTCTCCCACAGCGCCACCACCAAGGCTGATCCATTACCTAGGGAGCGGGTCTCCCCCTCAATGATGTACATGCCCAACGGGCTGGTATGAAGTGCATGAGAGACCCGCCGGGGTGAGAGAAAACACGGGCGCCATTACAGGCCCGGAGCAGGAAAGTAACCTTAGTTTTGTGGTCCGGGGGATTGCTGCGGCTCCAGGGGCAGCTGCAGTGGATCCTGGGGCAGCTGAAAATGGACCCGGGGCAGCTGCTGCTGGACCCGGGGCTGCTGCTGCTGCCCTTGGGGGCTGCTGCTGTTGTTCCTGAGTGGAGCGGGGGGCTTTCCGGGCTTCCCTGGGGGGGGAGGGCGGGCCGCGCTTGTTGGAGAGAGCAGGGAATTCCGGGTCTACGTCCATGTCGCCCCGATACCCAGGCAAAGGGCCCAGGCATGGCGGCGGCCAAGGCCCCCGAAAGGGCGGCAGGACCAGGGAACACAGTGGACGGGGAGAAGGCACTAAACCTAAGGGTTTAACGAGCCGACAGGGGGCGCGCGCACCCCAACCCAACCGGTGCCGGTGAAATGTCTAGTCCACAGAGCAGCACGTCCTAACCCGACGGTGGTCCACGAGCTCTCTGTAACTATTGTCCACGTCCATTTGTTGTGGGTCGGCCATCTTGGTGGCTGTGGGAAGGCGCGAGCACGAGCACGAGTTGTGACTTTCTCTCCCCTGTCTGTCGTCTGTCTCTCTCTCGATCTGTCCTGTCTGTCTGTCTCTGTCCCGTCTGTCTGTCTGTCTCTCTGTCTGTCTATTTCTTTCCTTTTTTTTCTGTGTCGTCTCTCTCTCTCTCTCCCTCTTTTCTCTCTCTAGGGGTCTGTGTCTAGTATTTGAAAAATTGTGGGGGGATTGGTTTTATATGAGGAAAAAAGGTAAATGGGGCATACGCGTGCCCTGGGTTTACCATCCCCCGTGGCATAAAACCCCCTTTAAATTGACCCTGCTGGGGTACCCCGGGACACGGGGGCTAGTGGACATCCGGGTTACCACATCAGAGCTGGGGCAGCCCAAAATATTTTTGGGTTTTAAAAATTACCAAAACACTACCCAAAAAAAACCCAAACCCCCCCACCAAACACTCCCACTTTAACCACAGCCCCCACCAAAACACTCTCCCAACTTTAAACCCAAAAACCCCCCACCACACAAAACCACATTAACCACAGCCCCCACCACAAAACCCTACCACATTAACCACAGCCCCCCACCCACACTCCCACTTTAACCACAGCCCCTAACACAAACCCTCCCCACTTTAAACCACACCCCATACATTAACCACAGCCCCCCCCACACCCCACTACCACATTCCCCCCAAAGCCCCCACCACCACCCTACCACATAACCAAAAGCCCCCCCCCACCCCACACAAACCCAAATTAACCACACCCCCCAACACACACCCTCCCACATTAACCACACCCCCCACCACACACACTCCCACTTTAAACCCAAAAACCCCACCACACCCCCTCCCACATTAACCCCCAAACCCCCCCAAACACACCCACCACATAACCACGCCCCCCCCAAAACCCCACCCTCCCAAACATTAACCACACCCCGGGCACCAACCCCCCTACCACTTTAACCACACCCCCCAAAACCACCACATTTCCCAACTTTAAAACCACGGGCCCCCCCCCCCACACACTACCACATTAACCCCACACCCTACCACTTTAACCCACAGCCCCCCCCCACACACTACTTTTTATTAACCAAAAAACCCCCACCAAAAACCCCCTACCACATTAACCACAGCCCCCACCACACATTTACCACTTTAAACCCCAAAAACCCCACCACACACCCTACCACTTTTAAACCCACCCCCCCACCACACATACCCCCTTAAACCCCCAAAACCCTCCAAATTAACCACAAACCCCCCCACACCCCCTACCAAAATTAACCACAACCCCCCCCAAACACTACCACTTTAACCCAAACCCCACCACACCCCTACCCCCTTTAAAACCCACGGGCCCCCCCCACACCCCAAACCCCCATTAACCACAGCCCCCACCACAACACTACCAAAAATTTAAACCACACCCCCCACCACATTAACCACAGCCCCCCCCCCCAAACAACCCTCCCACATTAACCACAGCCCCCACCACACACACCACTTTAAACCCACAAACCCCACCACACCCCCTACCAAACAAACCACAGGCCCCCCCCAACAACACTCCCACATTAACCACAGCCCCCACCATAAACTACCCCTTTAAAACCACAACCCAAATCCCCTTAACCACACCCCTCCCCCAACATTAAACCACACCCCCACCACACAATTTGACGGCAGAAAGGGACCGGGCCCCCAATAATCTTGGGATCTAATAAAAAAGCGGGGGTTTAATTGATGCCGGGGTTTTTATGTCTCTGACACCTGTGGTTAAAATGATATAGCTGTAGGGGCCCAAAAAAACGATCATGACCCCCTTTTACTGTACGGCATAAAAACGTCAGCCCCCCCCCTTAGCTGTAGGCCCTAAAAAAACGATCATGCCCCCCCTTACTGTACGGCATCAAAACAAATCATGACCCCCCTTTAGCTGTAGGGCCTAAAAACGATCATCCCCCCCTTTAGCTGTAGGGCCCTAAAAACGTCATGACCCCCTTACTGTACGGCAAAAAACCCGATCAGGGCCCCCCCTTGCGGGTAGGGCCCTCAAAACGTTTCATAAACCCCCCTTAGCTGAAAGGGCTTTCAAAACGATCATCCCCCCCTTAGTGTAGGGCCCCAAAAACGATATGACCCCCCTTAGCTGTACGGCCTCAAAACGATCATGACCCCCCTTAGCTGTACGGCCTCAAAACGATCATGACCCCCCCTTAGCTGTACGGGCTCTCTGCGCTTGCCAAAATCATGGGCTACACAGAAAATATTTACCTTGCACCCCACCCCACCCTCTCCTTTTCAACTTTGTGGTTACGTCACTGACAATGCCATTATGATTTCATTATATGTTAGACATTTTGAGTAATTCCCTTCCAAATATCACTTCATACACGGTGGAAGAACTATTTCCCTAAGGCCACCTGCGCATTTTTTATCTACCCTAAATACCTCAAACCTAACAACTGTTAAAAGCTATGGGAAAGATTCGTTACAGTGACCCTCTCCATGTTCAGACGAAACTATACTTTTCTGATAGACTATGCTGTGCATAGAATATGCACAGCATCCGCTCTGCCTAGAATATTATATACAGAGACCCCCGCTCTGCACCGCCCTGCCGGGACCATTATTACCTTAACCGAACTGAACCTAACCTCCCCCTCGGCCCCCTGGCGGGATTATTAAACTCACCCGAACCTTAACCTAACCTCCTAAAGGGTTAGGGGACTATATCATTTCTACAATATGTATATAAGTTTTGAAGGTTATGCGGCAGTTGATTAAAACTGCACAGTATACTGAACAAAAAATAATACAGAAAATATAAGTAGTAACGGCGGTAGCAACCGCGCAGTTCTCGTCCATTATAACCCAATACTCTCCTGACAACTGTGGGGGGCGGGAGGACGGGCGCAGAACCTCCTGCTAGTTAACTAACCTAACCTGGGCATTGGTTTTCGCCCCTTTCCAGATCCCCCTTAAGTTCTTTTTAATTTCGGTAAATTTCTAGTGTTTGCCCAGACTCTCCCACTTCCCCAAAACAAGTTTGGGGACCTGTGGGAACGCGGAGTTTTCGGGAGGGGAACAAATTATGCGTCGGAAACACGTAATTAAAGAGTTATGTAGGGGACTAAAATTCCCTAGATCTAGGGTCATTTCCTTAAAGTAATCGTCCAGACCATTTCATCATTCCTGATTTGATGTAGTTAGAGTATAGCCATTATCGAGTGTATCAACAATATGTTGTCACTTCTTGCATCCAGTCAGCCGTTTTTGAATAATCCGCAATCAAAATCTGCAAATTCCCCGAGCTTCGAAAACGTTCATGGCAACTGGCAGACGATGCGCCACGGCTCGGTGACGTAGCAAAAGGGAGGCTCCTCTTCCCGCGCTGCTGTGTGTGTGTGTAGTAGTGTTTGTGTGTGTGTGTAGTAGTGTTTGTGTGTGTGTGTAGTAGTGTCTGTGTGTGTGTGCGTGTGTGTGTTTGTGTGTGTGTGTGTGTGCGTAGTAGTGTTTGTGTGTGGGTGTGTGCGTAGTAGTGTTTGTGTGTGTGTGTGTGTGTGTGTGTGTGCGTAGTAGTGTGTGTGTGTAGTAGTGTTTGTGTGTGTGTAGTAGTGTTTGTGTGTGTGTAGTACTGTTTGTGTGTGTGTGTAGTAGTGTTTGTGTGTGTGTGTAGTAGTGTTTGTGTGTGTGTAGTAGTGTTTGTGTGTATGTGTAGTAGTGTTTGTGTGTGTGTGTGTGTGTGTGTGTGTGGTGTAGTGTTTGTGTGTACGTAGTAGTGTTTGTGTGTGTGTGTGTGTGTGTAGTAGTGTTTGTGTGTGTGTGTGTGTGTAGTAGTGTTTGTGTGTGTGTGTGTGTGTTTTAGTAGTGTTTGTGTGTGTGTGTGTGTGTAGTAGTGTTTGTGTGTGTGTTGTGTGTGTGTAGTAGTGTTTATGTTTGTGTGTGTGCGTAGTAGTGTTTGTGTGTAGTAGTGTTTGTGTGTGTGTGTGTGTAGTAATGTTTATGTGTGTGTGTGTGTAATAGTGGTTTGTGTGTGTGTGTGTGTGTAGTAGTGTTTGTGTATTTTGTGTGTGTAGTAGTGTTTGTGTGTGTGTGTGTGTAGTAGTGTTTGTGTTTGTGTGTGTGCGTAGTAGTGTTTGTGTGTGTGTGTGTGTGTGTGTGTGTGTGTGTGTGTAGTAGTGTGTGTGTGTGTGTGTAGTAGTGCCTGTGTGTGTGTGTAGTAGTGTTTTGTGTGTGTGTAGTAGTGTTTGTGTGTGTAGTAGTGTTTGTGTGTGTAGTAGTGTTTGTGTGTTTGTGTGTGTGTGTGTGTAGTAGTGTTTGTGTATGTGTGTGTGTAGTAGTGTTTGTGTGTGTGTGTGTGTAGTAGTGTTTGTGTGTGTGTGTGTAGTAGTGTTTGTGTGTGTGTAGTAGTGTTTGTGTGTGTGTAGTAGTGTTTGTGTGTGTGTGTAGAAGTGTTTGTGTGTGTAGTAGTGTTGAACCTCAGCAGGCTCCGCTGTGGATGAGGTTCATCCACCTCGTACTCTGGTTCAAACATATAGGGTCGGGCTTCCATCCCAATTTGGTTCGTTTTCCTCATATACGCGAGCAGCGTCATTTAGTTCGGTCTCAGATTAAGCATCGTACTCTAAATCTATCACAGCGACAGATTCTCTGTCTGACACCTAAGTACAATCGCTCATCATAACATTTGCCGACAGGTCTCACAAAGGCAGACGAGTGTTGTTTACATTGGAGCGTCCCTTTTGTGACGTCATCAAAAAATGCGTTTGCCTGTTGGAGGGAAGAAAAATTTTTTTCGCGCGCTTTTTACATAAGTCGTGTTTTTACGGAAATAACGCCTGGAAATCAATTATTTTTTGGGGGATTAGGTGTTTTGAATGTACATTCAACATAATTAGGCAAACAAAAATTGGGTCTGGACGATTACTTTAATATCTAGAGAAATTTGCATAACCAAAATTAACCTAACGTAGCCAAATTTAACCTAACCTAGCTGGGGGCTTGACCCACTGATAAACCCAACCTAACCAAATCTAAGCTAACCTAACCAAATCTAACTTATCCTAGCCTAGCCAAATTTAACCTAACCTCCTAGCGAGGGTTGGGAGGGGGTTCTCGACACTTCGGTCATCATTCTGTGAGGATCGTCAGGTTCACACGTCTCTGGACTCAGAAGAAATCCAATAAATTTTCCTTAGAACTAGGGAATTTTTTTAACACCCCTAAGGCCCCCTACTCAAAAACTATGTGGTTGCAATGCATATTTTGTACCCCAGCCAAATATCCCGCATTGCCCCAGGTCCCCAAGCCTGTTTTGTGGGAGAGGGGGAGTATGGGCAAACACTAGAATAATACCTTAATTTCCGACGGCTGTTGTAGGTGTTATAATTACTCCTTATGATAAGAACGAAACGTTCAGTAAAACCACCACCGATCGTGTATTGGTTTAAACTGCACATATAGCCGGTTTATGGAACTGTCGCCGATAGAAACTCTCGCCGAAACGCCAACTGAGAACTCTCGCCGACAGTGGAACACTCGCCGACGTGGAAATTTTCGGCGACAGTTCCACTAGTAAGGACCGTTCACTAACCTAACCTGGATATTGGTCAACTAGCCAACTTAACCTAACCACATAACTTAACTCAAGATCAAGAACTAGAACTGTCGCCAGAAATTGGAACATACGCCGACGTCGGCGAGAATTCCTATCGGCGACAGTTCCAGGTACCAAATAGCCTACCCTTTCACACTCGTTTTGCAGACCTATAAATAACAGTAGAAAGGTGAAAAATACTTTAATTCAGACCCACTGGTCATGTTATACATACACAAATATTAGCCAAATTCTCTACTTTTTCTCCTTGACAGATAAGAAGACGAAGAATCATTGTATATGTGTAGAATCACACACGGACACTCATAGCAGGCTATTTTGTTGTGTTTTCAGCAATAGTCATGATTTTTTTTAATAGATTACCTCGTATCAGGCGTGCAAAACGAACCTTTATGATGCACAATAATGATAAATAAGCTCTTGAGACATCATTACTACAATTATGGAGGTATGATACATGAACTTTAAATGAAATTTGTTTGTAAACAAAAGCACGTGTAAGCCCAACACGCATCATGTAAGCGTGGAGATGATTGGCTGTTGCGCGACACGAGACCCCTCTGGTGGCTACCAGCGGCAATGGACCTCATAGCTTACTAGGTGCTTACAATATCGTTGCCGAATACAGTTTTGCCATCTCTCGTAGCGGTCTAGTAACTTCGACCTCGTAACAGGGTATCGCTGGTAAGTTTGCTGAATCCGGTCCCAGCTGGACTAATCACGTGACAATGTTTTGAAATTACAAGCTGTATAGCGCCTGCCCCACCCGACAAAGAGATATAGTGGTCTATGGACTATCATATAGACTGGTTTATCAGTATAGATCAATCAATCAATCATTGGGGGCATACGCCGGGGGGCGCGTCGCCTCGCCCACCCTACGACGCCACTCCCGGGGGTCACCACGCGCGAGTTCCCATGCAGGCTCCTTTCCCATACCAAGCAGCTCTCGACAAGAAACATCAACTTGCCCCAGCCACGAGCCTTGTGGGCGCCCCCTTGGCCTCCTCCACGCCGGATTGTCTCTTACAGATACAACCCGATGGGAAGGATCGGTTTCAGGGTAGCGTGCCACATGCCCATATAGCCGAAGTTGGCGCTGACGGACTATGCAGGTAATAGGCCTCGATTCAGTCTCACGGTGCAATCGCTGATTTGACACGTAATCATCCCAGCGATACCCCATGATTCTGCGAAGACACTTATTACCAAAGGCATTGATTCGTCTCTTCAAGTCCCTATTTAGTGTCCATGTCTCACAACCATAGAGTAAGACAGGGATCACAAGCGACTTGAAGATCCGGATCTTTGTCCTCCTGCACAGGTACCGACAACGCCAAATACTCCCGCTGAGCGAGTCCATAACACCGTGGCTATGCCAATCCGTCGTAAGACTTCTTGACGTGACCCGCCGTCATTATGGACTGCGCTACCAAGGTATGTAAACTTTCCAAGATCTCATGTCCTCGCCACACGCATGAACAGACTGTACTGCTTCATCTAGTAAGTCTCCAAATACCTGGACCCTTTGGGCTTGAGCCAGGAGATCTCAAGTCCCAAAGGCTTTGCCTCCTCGTGCAGCGCCTCGAGAGCCATCACCAGGACCTCCAGCGACTCAGCAAAGATTACTGCATCATCGGCAAAAACAAGATCAGTGATCTTGGTGTTGCCGACGGATGCTCCACAATCACTTTGATCTACAACCTTGTCCAATACCCAGTCCATACAAGCGTTGAAAAGTGATCGGGCAAGGACGCACCCTTGCCTCACTCCTGTATTCACAGGAAAGAAGCTGGATACACCTGCCCCACACTTCACAGCACTCGCAGTCCCAGAATACAGACCAGTTATCAAACCAATAGTCCTTGCAGGAATCCCTCGAAGTCGCAGAAGATCCCAGAGTGACTCACGATGCACTGAGTCAAACGCCTTCTTGAGATCAACATAGGCTGCAAGCATCCCCTGTCGAAACTCACGTCGGCGTTCCACCAGGACACGAAGCGCTAGGATACGGTCCGTTGTTGACTTACCAGGCGTGAACCCAGACTGCTGAGGTCTCTGATGCTTCACCAGATGACTGCGAATTCGTGTCAGCAATAGATGGGCAAGCACCTTGCCTGGTACGCTGAGCAGTGTAATACCGCGGTAATTAGAGAGAACTGAAACTCGAGAAATGCCAGTGGTCGCTGGCAGTTTTAACTCAAAGGTTGGTCTACTGTGTTTTCCCTCCGCGACTAATATTTTTCATAAATCAATTTCGCAATGAATATTGATGCACCGCATCTGAATACTAAAAAGAACGTTCTTCTGTTGTTCTAGTAAGTGTATGCATGACATGCATTACGATTGAACGTTCTAAGATAGCAATTTAATGCAAATTACTCGCCTCGAGTAACAGAGCTTAATATATTTTTTACAAGTATATTGTGGCATGTAAAATTTGGGCGATGCTCACACTGTTTTCTAAGACAGTACTGCTGCGTCTGGCAAACGCTTGTCAAAATACAATAAGCAATGCCTTGGAAAAACGAAGAATAAAGAATGCCGAAATCGGCTTGTTGCTGCGACAATGTAGGTTATAATTGTGGAGGCGACACGCCGCGGCGGGGAGTGGTGGGCGGGGAGATTGTGGCGGGGAGATTGAATCAAAACATTGCCACTTCACGCGTCGACTCATTGCACTTCCAGGCTTTCTATCTGATTGATACACAATAATAACAGAACATATGACTGCCTAGGTATAGTAACTTCAAAACATACGTTATTGACTATATAATATCATAGAGTAGCATTTACCTCGCCTCCTCAACTATAACCTACTTGGTTATTTGGGTTATATACAATGTTTTACAGAATCAGGTTTCTAAAACAATATACATATAGAAGAAAATCGTTCTTAATATTATACTTTTGTGTTTTAAAGTCAGTGGAAATAAGCCCATATTTTTCTTTCAAGTTGACAACTTTTCACCAAATTGTGATTAAAACTGCCAGCGACCCCTGGCATTTCGGAGTTGCATTCTCTCAATGTTGGCAGTCCTGACGGTCCCCTTTCCCTTTCCAATAGGACGACCAGCCCCCTTTTCCAGTCGGGGGAAGGGTACCTGATTGCACACGGCAGTCAGGACAGCATGAAACCCGCGGATCAGGGCCTCACCCCCAGCTTGAGGAGCTCCGCATTTATATTACAAACACCAGCTGCCTTTCCACCCTTCAACTTTGCTACAGCCTCTCTGACTTCGTCAAGAGAGGGCGGTTTCGTCAATGGGAGGATCGGCATCCACTGCCTGTAACCCAGTGGTGTGAAGCTGCTCAGTTGGAGGGTCCACCGTGAACAACTGCCCAAAGTACTCAGCCAACGAGCCATCTGCCCATCCATGTCCGACACGAGCGCCCATCTGCTGTTCGAATAGCACTCGCCCGAGAAGGAGACTTGGAACGGAGCTTCTTCAGGGCTCGGTAGGCGGGTCGGAGGTCATTAGCGTTCAAATGACCCTCGACATCCTCAGCGAGACTCCTGACATACCTCTCCTTGTCTCTCCTCAGGAGGGTTCTAGATGATATACTGTAATACATCTAGTATAGATGATATACTGTAATCTCGTAAGTGTTTGTTCTATAATATTATCAAATAAAAACAGTAAAACACGCTAAAGAAACGCCATTCGAGACTAGAAGATATATGCATGAACTTAATATTCACTTACTCTTTGCCATTTAAAACTTTGCGAGTCAACTTTTATCATGAAGGGTATCAATAGAAGCGCAGTTTTATTAGCTTTCCATTGATATATTTTTCGTTATTTGATAAATGAATTAGCACCAGTCTAAATTAGCGTTAAGTAAATAAATACATCATCAATGCGGGAAAATTACCCGATTGACATTTTTATTTATTTTAGTTAACGCTAATTTAATGATGGTGCTATTTCATTTAGCAGATAACGAAACTATCAATGGAAATCTAATAAATTGCGCTTCTATTGATACCCTTCATGATACAAGTTGACTCGCAAAGTTTTTAAATGGCGAAGAGTTGAAGGTTCTATGCTATTTCTTCAGTCTCGTAATGGCATTTCTAGCGTGTTTTACTGTTTTTTTTATTTGATATATCATGAACAACATTTACGAAAGATTACAGTAATCATTATATACTAAATTAAACCAGTCTCTATTATGGCTATATATATATTATATTATATATATATATATATATATATAATATATATATATATAATATATATATATATATATATATATATTGGAATCCGAGCGGCCATCCGACTTCAGGCCCATGTGCAACAGGCGATATTCCCGTGCGCAGATAGTCCTAGGGGCCTGGATTCAGCAAACACACCTTACCAGCGATACCCTGTTTACGAGGTCAAAGTGTAACTAGAACCGCTACGAGAGATTGGGCAAAACTGTTTCGGCAACATATTGTAAGCATCTAGTAAACTACTAGGTCCATTGCCGCTGGTAGCCACCAAGGGGTCTTGGTGTAGCGCAACAGCCAATCCTCTCTAAGCTTACATGAGGCGTGTAGGCTTACACGTGCTTTTGTTTACAAACAAATTGCACTTAAAATTGCATAGTATTTAATCATGGATGTAATCATAACCTTCCATAATTTAGTAAATGATTCCTCAAGAGATAATTTATCATATGATACTTCATAACGGATCGTTTTGCAGCTGTTACCTACCATTTATTCATCTATTACAAAATATCATGATAATTACTGAAAAACAACGAATAATATGGCCTCCTGTGAATTCCGTGCGTAATTTAACACATATGAATTCCTCGTCTTCTTATCTGCCTTCGATGATTAAAGACGTGTTTTTTGTCGTCCAAGCACCGTCTTGGTCACGAAGACCGTTTTTTGTCTTGATTGGTTTTTTCTGTACAAAAACAACAAGCTTGGTAGTAGCCGAATAATAAATCCACGCAAAACATGCAAACAATATCACAACTCTCTTCTCTCTCCTCCTTTATCTCTCGCTGCTCTCTCTTTTGTTTGCTGAATCCGGCCCCCAGGTATACGTGGTCTATGCCTTTTAGTATAGGCTTTATAACATTTATGCCTATAGTAACATGTTGTTTCCTTTCTGCATCAGTCTCCGATTAACCTTATATTAACATAATGAGAGTTACATTTCAGGGTTTTAGGGTTCACATTGTCCCTATTTATTAACCCCGAAAAAACTAGAACACCCACGAATAAGGGCGGGAAGGACTCTAGAATTTACAACCTTGTTGCTTTTCTGCATCACTCTCTGGGATCTTCATCCCACAAAATGTTACTTTACCACTCCTATACTTACTAGAGTACTATCTACTATACTACTCTTACTTACCTACTGCCTACGTTACTACCCTTTACTTACCTACTACCTACTTACTACACTCCTACACTTTTAATGGGATGCACTTCATTGTTTTCTGGCTGGGAATCTCAACCAGTGAAATATAGTTGTGTTTTTTATTCTAGTATTTACTTTTTTCAAGGTAATTTGACTACTAGCGCAGCTTTATTAACCTTTTCCGACCTCAGCACCCCCTGCATCAGGTCTAGAAAGTCCAGCCAGCCCCAGCACTCTGGCTAACATCTGTTACAGAGACTACAATTTTTACCTGCGCACTCGAGTGAAAAGTACAGTCTCACTGAACGTCATAAAATGAGTTAGATTTTAGTTTATCAAATAACATCATACTCCTTGTCAAAAGTTCCCTTCGATACTTTTGTATCCATTGCTAGGAACTCTTAACATTGTACCGCCATCTAGGCAGCCTTTTTCCAGCCCCGCTAACCGTGATTTCAGCACCCCAGTTTAGAAACACTGTACTAGGGTCTCGTTTTTCAATCAATATTACGATTCTATAAGAGATGTCCCTATGGATGTCTAGCAATGCAGGACGTGGCGGATCAGATATAAAACTTTATACAATCGTGGGCAAGGTAGCAGAAGGTAAAATCTTGGTTGTTGGCTCTGATGCTGATGCTGATGCTGATGCTGATGGCGATTTTGATGCAATTTTTTTATTTTTTGCGGATGAGGTTGTGTCTGTTATTCAATGTTTTTACTTTTTTTCAGATTAATGTTTACTACTAAGTCTTGTTTCCATGCAATAAACAGTAACCCTCGCTATAACGGACAATTTGGGGGGAGTGTGGATCCGATATATGCGATAATCCATTATATCCTAATTATAGCAGGGCAGCGAATTGAAAGGAATGGTCTTCTTGCTCTATAAGGGTAGTGGTAAGGTAGGATAGGTAAGTAGGGTAGGGTAGGCTTCTTGAAGGTAAGGCAGTAGGCAGTCACCGTGGGAACGAGAGGTACCGCGAGTGAGAGCTGCGGCGAGTGGAAAAACCGCACGGTATAAGCGGTACGTACTTTGGCTTATTGTGGTCGTTTGAAAGTCTGCCTAATTATTCTCTCTCTCTCTCCTCTCTACTTTCTTGACTTTTTATCATTGAAAGCATAAAACAAATTTATAAAACAAACTTGTAGTGGCAAAAATATATAAACACTAATAATCTAGACTATGAGAAAATTGTTTTATTCATTTCTTTCATTACTAATATTATTCTTTCTGGAGGAAGAGAAGAGGAGGAGTTGCCAATGAAGAGAGGAGGAGGAGGAGAGTGATTATGATAATATTGTATTTCTCTTCTACGTCTGTTCATTAGCGATGCATGGTTAACCTATTATCCCCTCTCGCTCTCTCTCTCTCTCATTTTTCTCTCTGTATCTGTGAAATAAAACATTGAACACAATTAATTCATGAAGTTGGCTTTATTGAGATTCTTAACACCTCACAAGTGGCCCGGTTTTGTATATGCCTGGCAAGCCCCTCACTCCACCCACAAGCATAACTCCACACACGCCACTCCCTTCCTCACAGGTGTGTCGGATATGCTTGGCAACACGCTCTTGCTAGGAAAACACTTGGCCGGCAATTCACACTTTGTACTTCCTCTCACCAGTGTTGGTGAAGGCATGTGTTCGTTAAGACTGCTCTTTGCGGGCAAATGTTTTTCCTACACTCCTGACACTCAAAGTTTCTCCTCACTGTGTGGGTGAGCAGTGTTCTTTAAGATTGCTCTTGCGGGCGAAAATGTTTTCCTACACTCCTGACACTCAAGTTTCTCTCACTAGTGTGAGCTGAGCATGTGTGTGTTAAGATGCTCTTGCGGGCAAATGGTTTCCTACCTCCTGACACTCAAAGTTTCTCTCACTAGTGTTGGTCAGCATGTGTTCGTTAAGATTGCTCTCTGGCAAATGTTTTCCTACACTCCCTGGACAATAAAAGTTTTCTCCTCACCAGTGTGGGTGAGCATGTGTTTGTTAAGATTCTCTTGCTGCAAATGTTTTTCCTACACTCCTGACACTCAAAGTTTCTCTCACTACTGTGGTGAGCATGTGTTCGTTAGATTGCTCACTTGCGGGCAATGTTTTCCTACACTCCTGACACTCAAAGTTCCTCTCCCATGTGGGTGAGCAGTGTCCTGTTAAGATCGCTCTTGAGGGAAATGTTTTTTCCTCACTCCTGACACTCAAAGTTTCCTCTCACCAGTGTGGGTAGCATGTTGTGTTAAGATGGCTTTTGCGGGCAAAGTGTTTCCTACACTCCTGACACCAAAGTTTTCTCCTCTACCAGTGTGGGTGAGCATGTTCTGTTAAATTGCTCTTGTCGGCGAAATGTTTTCCTACACTCCTTGACACTCAATAGTTTCTCTCATCCAGTGTGGGTGAGCATGTGGCCGTTAAGATCGCTCTTGAGGGTAAATTTTTCCTACACTCCTGACCACAACTCAAGTTTCTCCTCACCAGTTGGGTGAGCATGTGTCTGTTAAGATGGCTCTTGGTAATAATTTTTCCTACACATCCTGACACTCAAAGTTTCTCTCACCAAGTGTGGGTGAGCATGTGTCCTGTAAGACTGCTCTTGTCGGCAATGTTTCCTACACTCCGACACTCAAAGTTTCTCTCACTAGTGTGGGTGAGCATGTGTTTGTTAAGATTGTGCTTCGGCAATGTATTTTCCTCACCCTCCGACACTCAAAGTTTCTCTCACTAGTGTGGGTGAGCATGTGTTCTTAAGATTGCTCTTGTGAGCAAATGTGTTCCTACACTCTTACACTCAAATTTCTCTCACTAGTGTGGGTGGAGCAATAGTGTTCGTTAGATTGCTCCTTGCGGGCAAAATGTTTTCTACACTTCCTGACACTCAAAGTTTCTCTCACTAGTGTGGGTGAGCAGTGTTGGTTGAAGATTTGCTCTTGCGGGCAAATGTTTTTCCTACACTCCTGACACTACAACT
The DNA here is from genome assembly GCA_016584305.1 of Chionoecetes opilio. Classification (NCBI taxonomy): domain Eukaryota; kingdom Metazoa; phylum Arthropoda; class Malacostraca; order Decapoda; family Majidae; genus Chionoecetes; species Chionoecetes opilio. The sequence goes on from JACEEZ010013222.1 coordinate 15,259, forward strand.
CAAGTTTCCTCTCACACCAGTTGGGTTGAGCATGTGTCTTTTAAGATCCGCTCTTGAGGGTAAATGTTTTTCCCTACACTCCTGACACTCAAAGTTTCTCTCAACAGTGTGGGTGAGCATGTGTGTGTTTAAGATGGCTCTTGCGGGCAAATGTTTTTTCCTACACTCCTGACACCCAAAGTTTCCCTCACCAGTGTGGGTGAGCATGTGTCTGTTAAGATGGCTCTTGTCGGCAAATGTTTCCCTACACTCCTTGACACTCAAAGTTTCCTCACCAGTGTGGGTGACCCAGGGTGTTGTTAAGATGGCTCTTGGTAGTAAATGTTTTCCTACCACTCCTGGCACTCAAAGTTTCTCTCCACTACAGTGTGGGTAGCATGTGCCTCCTAATATCACCTTTACCAGTGAACACTTTGCCACAGTGGTCACACCTTAGCCCTGTCTTGCTGTATGGGTGAGGATTGTGCAGTAAAGCATTTGCTGAGCCACACTTGCCACAGCCATCACAAGTGTAAGGTGCTCACGCCCTCCATTGCAGCACTACTTCTGCCAGCACCCCTGTGGTGGGAGGCGTCAGCTGGTCCTCAGGAACCTCACAGGTGGGGAGCCCCTGGGGATACCAAGCGTTCCTAATACAAGGAAGCCGGAGGGAGTCCCTGGGCGTGGGCGCCGGGACCTGGACTCTTCACCTCAGCACCTGTAACATTGGTGGCCGTCAGCACACAAGCAGGCAATGCTTCCTGCTTCACCCTCCAGCTAACACCTAGCCGTGTTTTGCGCCAAAGAGTGAAGGCCAGCAACGGAAGCCTCACGCCACCACTCTACAGGGTGGAGGAGTGGAGTGGCGAGTGGTAGTGACCTTCAATGCAGGCAGTGTAGCTAAGCCCTTGCAACATCAGGCACAATCATAATGGTAATAGGGGCAGATAAATGGGGGAGTGAAGAGAGGGGCTGGCGCTCCTCCTCTCTCTCTCTCTCTCTCTCTCTCATCTCTCTCGTCTCCTCGTCCTCCGATCTCTCTCTCTCTCTGTCTCTCATTGCTCTCTCTCCTCTCTCTTCTCTCCTCTCGTCTCTCTTCTCTCTCTCTCAATAAACATGCAAGGACAGAAATATGAACATGAATATTCTTCTATTCGATTGAAATTTGCTCAGGAATGTGTACATACAGTGCATAAGTAAAACAAACTATACAGTAAATACTTTCCATTAAATCATACCTACCATAAGAAAGAGAAGAGGGGGGGGGGGGCAGAGGTCAATCCTGCATGGGAATCAGACAAGTGTACGCGCCCACCTGTCCCATTAAGGGCTCATTTGCCACCGGCATCACATTTTCACTTTAAAAAAATAACTAATATAATTATTAGAAAAAACTTTTCCTGAAGAGAGGTCAGAGAGCAAGGAAGGAAGGAAGGAAGGAAGGATGATGGAAGGAAGGAAAGGAAGGAAGGGGAAGGATGATGGAGGAAGGAGGAAGAAAGAAGGAAGGATGGAAGGAAGGAAGGATGGAAGGAAGGATGGAAGGGAAGGGAAGGAAGGATGGAAGGACAGAAGGAAGGAAAGGAAGGAAGGATGAAAAGGAAAGGAGAAGGAAGGATGGATGAAGGAAGGAAGGGGATGAAGGATGGATGGAAGGATGGAAAGGAATGAAGAAAGGATGGGAAGGAGGAAGGAAGGAAGGAAGGAAGGATGATGGATGATGGAAAGGAGGAATGAAGAAGGAAGGAAGGAAGGAAAGGATGGAATGGATGGATGGATGGGATGGTGGATGGATGGAAAGGAAGGATGGATGGATGGATGGATGGAAGGAAGGGAAGGAAGGAAGGAATGAGGAAGGACGAAGGAAGGATGGATGGAAGGAAGATGGAGGAAGGATGGAAGGATTGGAAAAAGGTAGGATTGTAAAGGAAGGAAGGAAGGAAGGAAGGAAGATGGTGGAAGGAAGGATTGATGAAGGGAGGAGGAAGGAAGGAAGGAAGATGGTGATGGATGGTGGATTGAAGGAGAAGGAAGGAGGAATGGAAAATGGAAGGATGGAAGGAAGGAAGGAGGAAGGAAAGAGGAAGGGGAAGGAAGGAAGGATGGAAGGAAGGAAGGATGGATGAAGAAAGGAAGGATGGAAGGAAGGAAGGAAGGAAGGAAGGGAAGGATGGATGGATGGGATGGATGGATGGAAGGAAGGAAGGAAGTGAAGGAGGAAGGAAGGATGGATGGATGATGGATTGATGGATGGTGGAAAGGAAGGAAGGATGGATGGCTGGAGGATGAAGAAGGAAGGAAGGAAGGAAAGGAAGGAAGGATGGAAAGGAAGGAAGGAAGGAAGGAAGGAAGGAAGGATGGGAAGGAAGGAAGGAAGGAAGGAAGAAGGAAGGAAGAAAGGAAGGAAGGAAGGAAGGAAGGATGATGGATGGATGGCTGGATGGAGGGATGGGAATTGAAGGAATGAAGGAAGGATTGGAAGGAAGGAAGGAAGGAAGGAAGAAGGATGGAAGGAGAAGGAAGGAAGGAAGGAAGAAAGGAAGACAGGAAGGGAAGTATGGGAATGCACTAAAAAGGAAGAACCCGAAACAAAGAAAAAAAAAAATTGAAAATAATCCGAGAAAAAAATATATATCAATGTAAAAAAAATACATAAACAAATAAATGTCATAAATCTCTCTCTCTCTCTCAACATAAACCATTCTATAAACTACTACTACAACTACTACAGACTACTATTCCTACTACAGTACTACTATATTCTACTACAATACGACCACCCACTCAGTTCGTACCACAGTTGTTTCGTACCCTAGTAGATTTGTACCCAAAAAGTTGTTTCGTATTCTTAGGGAACATAGTCGTTTCGTACACTCAGCTCAGTTGAACTTGACTACTATTTACGAAAACGACACCATGTATGTACTAAAAAACTCATAATCAGTGTACGAAACACTAACAAAACCTGGATACGAAAAACTTGTGTACGAACCTCCCTATAACCGTAGTTTCACATCTAAACAATTATTTTCGGTACAAAGAACGAGTCCAGATTCATCCAAAACACATTAGAATTATGCAGGAACACCCCACTCCCGGTGATATTTTTTGTAATGTGTTCATTTATAGCCCTACTATGAGACAGATGGAGACACAAAATGACACAGACTCTCCAGATAGCCCCTTCTAACTTTCCGAAATCATGGATGTAGAAATGTTAAGTATAACGGCCACCACAAGTCTGTACAGGCCCGGGAATTTTTTTTAAAAACGTTCTATACGGCCTAAATAATCGGTGGTCGCCCCAATAACAACATTGTAATGGGAATTCTGGTCCTTAGAGGTAATATAATCCAAAAGAAAAATGGTTACTGGGAGTTTCGTAAAGCCAAAGCCAACTAAACTAAACTAAGTAAGTTCGTAAACTAAAGCCAAATCTGCATTAAGAGTGTCCGCGGCAAGGGAAGAACAGAGGCGATGCAGGTCACAAGAGGAAGAAGAGTGTTGCGGACGTAAACACTTGTCTCTCGCCTCCCTATAAACAACTGTCATTATCTCCAAAAGTAATGATTTGCGACGGAAACTCAGAGAGAATGTTTCCTAGAATCCAATAAGTAACAGAAACCACACTCCCAATTGTGTGTGTGTGTGTGTGTGTGTGTGTGTGGTGTGTGTGTGTGTGGTGTGTGTGGTATTCATCTGTTTTGTATTTTTACAGGGCCAAGCAATGCTCGTGTGGCCCACGTCTCCATATCAACATTTATTTTCTCATTCATCCTTGGGTGGTTAGTGTTGGGGGAAGCCAGCACCCCGGGAGTCGGTCACAACCCCGGATAACACCCGGTACCCATATGTCACTGCTGGGTGGACAGGGGCTCGGTTTTTAGGAAACAAACCCTCTGTTTTCCGCTCCCGCCCCGGGGATCGAACCCGGACTTCTCGGTTGTGAACCGAGCGTGCTAACCACTACACTACGGATCACCCTTATGTGGTGTGTGTGGTGGTGTGGTGTTTGGTGTCTGTGTGTGTGTGGTGTCTGTGTGTGTGCGTGTGTGCGTGGTGTGTGTGTGGGTGTGTGTGTGTGTTGTCTGTGTGTGTGTGTGCGTGTGGTGTGTGTGTGTGTGTGTGGGGAAGGGGGATAGTATGGGCAAACGCTACCGTAGAAATTGACCGAAACAACTTGTGTACGAACTGACTGCACCCCTTCTGGTCCTAGTGCAAAATAATAATAAAAAAATTAACGCAAAGAAAAAATAATAACGTCACAAAAAGTCAATTCTGACAATTTTCTTCCACCCCCATCACCAAAATCCCACAAAAAAATCGATAATTCCCACAGAGACCCCACCAAAACACCCTGCAATAGGGAACTACAAACACGTCCTTTACATAACCCCTTAATAGACCCTTAATTAAGGTAACACAAGGTTAACTACGCGTATAAAGGTGTGGGGAGTGTATGATATTACTCACTCGTTAGTAATTGTGGTGTCTTCCGATGATAACTACGTCGTCATCGTCCGATGTAATTATTGTCTACGTCCATTTGTTGTGGGTCGGCCACTTGTGGCGTGGGAAGGCGCGAGCACGAGTTGTGACTTTCTCTCTCTCTGTCTGTCTGTCACAGCCTGTGAGGTAAGGAGAGGCCAGTCGTGTTCAATGGACCCAGGACGCCAGACTCTGAGTAGAAGAGAGGCCAGTCCGTGTTGTGTGCTACTCACAGCCTCACAGGTAGGAGGAATGGCAGGATGTGGAGAAGGCTGCGCATCAACAATGGAAGTGAGAAACAAGGGCTCGGGTGTGGTAGAGGAGCATGATTCTGGACGAAAGCCCGAAGGGATGTGATGAAGACACAGAAGGGAGACGTTGCCGGAGGGCGAGGTGGATGCACATAAGTGCGGAAAGTGTCAAATAGAGGTGACGGATTTGGATGATGCACTTGCATGTGAAGGTATGTGATGATTTGGGATTCACATTGAATGATGGATATCTAACCTGAACTTGTGTACAGTTCATAACGAAGAACAGCAGGTAAACAGCTGAGTTACAACTGCAGTCGTTGTCAACTGGGAAGTGTCCAAGCTACATAATTCAGCTTCAAAGAATCAGTGAACGCAACTGAAAAGAAATGAATAGGTAAAACAATCAAGTTTTGGTTTGGAACATACAGTGGACGAGATGAGAGCCGATAAGGGTTACACAGGAGGCAGGACAAAGGAGAAGAAGTTTGATGACCGATCTGAGTCACATGGAGGCAAAATCAGTCCATTTAAATGAAGTAGTGAAAGAAACTCGGAGGCACCCATTTTCCCATAGCCTGATGAATAGGCTTCGGAACCCTTGGAAGCAAAGGGGTTTTTTAAAAAAAACCGAGCAGCACTTCTTCCCAGGGGAAATTGGGGGCCGGAAAATTCTCCAAGGGTTGATCAAAGGAACAGTTCCGTGTTTTTCCGTGTAGAACACGCCTCCCCCTCACTCTGGGAATCAAAAAGAAGAAAAAAAAATTAGAGATAAAAAAAAAAAAAGAAAAGATCTTTTAAAAACGCCGCAGCAAACCGAAGCTCAAGACGTCTCCCCCTCCCACTACGTTTTCTTCTCCCCCCCCGGATGTAGCAACCCCCCCCGGATGAACAACTTTTTCCTTTGATGGACCCCTAAATATTTTTGAACTGTGGCAAATTTGGCCAGGAGTATTTTTATCAGGTAGAACAAATAATAAATGCCCAAGAAATTCAAATTTTTGAATTTTTCCCCTAGTTTTGGGGACCACCCTAAAAACATGCATAGTAAAAAAAACTATACAAAAATACTTTCCATTAAATCAATACAACCATAAAGAAAAGAGGGGGGGGGGGGGGGGGCAGAGGGCAATCCTGCCATGGGATACAGACAAGTCCGCTCCCTCCAGCCCCCCGTCCAAAAGGGCTCTTTCCACCGCATCACTTTTTTCACTTAAAAAAAATCAAATATAATTATTAGAAAAAGAATTTCCTGAAAGAGGTCAAGAGAGAAAGGGAAAGGAAAAGGAAGGAAGGAAGGAGGGGAAGGAAAAGGAAAGGGAAAGGGAAGGAAAGGGATGGAAGGAAGGATGGAATGAAGGAAGGAAGGAAGGAGGGGGCGGAAGGATGGGGGAAAAAGGAAGAAAGGAAGGAAGGAGGGAAAGGAAGGAAGGAGGGAAGGGGAGGATGGAAGGAAAGGAAGGATGGAAGGTGGATGGAAGGAGGAAAGGGAAGGAAAGAAGGAAGGAAGATAAAAAGAAAGGAAGGAAGGAAGGAAAGGGGAAAGGAAGGAAGGGGGAAGGAAAAGGATGGATGGGGGAAGGGGAGGGAAAGGATGGATGGAGGTGGAAGGAAGGAAAAAAGGAGGAAGGAAGGAAGGAAGGAAGGATGGAAAAGGAAAGGAAGGGAGGGATGAAGGGAAAGGGAAGGGAAAGGAAGGGAAAGGAAGGAAGAAGGAAGGAAGGAAGGATGATGGAAGGAAGGATGGAAGGAGGGGAAAGGGGAAAGGAAGGAAGGAGGTTTTGGGGAAGGGGAGGGGAGGAAGGGGGTGGAAGGAAGGGAAAGGGAAAGGGAAAAAGGGAAGGAAAGGGAAAGGGAAGGAAGGAGAAGGATAAAGGAAGGGGAAGGATGGTTGGGGGATGGATGGATGGTGGAGGATGGTTTGGATGGAGGGAAGAAAAAGGAAGGAAAAGGAAAAGGAAGGAAGGAAGGGAAAGGGAAGGAAGGAAGGAAAAAAGGGAAAGGAAGAAGGGAAGGAAATGCAAAAAAAAAGGAAGAACCAAACAAAAAAAAAATGAAAATAATAAAGGGAAAAAAAAATATAAAAAAGAAAAAAAAAACTAAAAACAAATAATGTCAAAAATCTCTCCTTCTCTCTTCATAACCTTCTATAAACTATACTACAACTACTACAACTACTATTCCTACAAGTACTAACATTCTACACAAATACCACCCTCATTTCGTCAAAATTGTTTCGTACACTAGTAGATTTTACCCCAAAAAATTTTTTTTGTAGTTAAAGGGAAAACCATTGTTTGTACACTCAGCTCTTGAACTTGACTACTATTGGGGAAAACGACCCGGGTATGTACAAAAAAAAACTCAAAATCAGGTACAAAACTTGGACGAAACTCCCTAAAAACCGTATTCACCCCTTAAACAACCTTTTTGTACAAAACGAGTCCCAATTCACCCAAAAAACCATGAGAACTAGGCGGAAAACCCCACTCTGGTGATTTTTTGAATTTTTTCTTTAAAAAGCCCTACTATGACACAGATGAAGACAAAATAAACCCCACTCTCCCCAGATAGCCCCTTCAAACTTTCCTGAAAGCCCCCTAGAGTAATTATACCCAAAAAAGGGTTACGGGATTTCTACCAAGTTTTTCGTAGGGGGTTTTGTTAGTTGTTTCGTAACTTTTTTTGTTTTTCGTCAACCTGGTGCCCTTTTCTAACTCAGTAGTCAAGTTCAACTCTACTGAGTGACAAAAACACTATGGTCTCCTATAGACTACAAAACAACTTTTTGGTGTACGAATCTACTAGGGAAAAACATTATGTCGCCGGGAAACAACGTTTTTTTCGCTGACAGACGTGAGGGGGTTAATACTTACATTTCTACATCCATGTTTCGGAAAGTTAAAAGGGGGGCTATCTGGAGATCTTGTCATTTTGTGTCTTCTTCTGTGCATATTATGGCTAAAAGAAAAAAATGACAAAAATATCCCCCGGGGTGCCCTCACTAAGTCGCCACTAGTTTATGTTCTCATTTCCCCCCGCCGTCGTTGTCCCCGAAAAAAAACAGTATAAAAATTTGAAACCGTCTATACCTGCAGCTACAAAGCAAAAAACAACGCTAAAACGGGGTAATTATAATACAGCATGTATAAACTATCATTCGTAATTTTGGCGCCCAAAATTTGGGAGGGGGTTTTCTTTTCCCCTTTAAAATAGATTCTAAAAAAACATTTTCTTTGTGAATTTCCCGTCAAAAATCACTACTTATGGAGTTTAAAGATTTTTTTAATAGGAAGGATGATAGGAATATAAATTTAACTGGGAAAATAGACCCCACACTAAGATTGGAACGTGTCCAACTCGCAAGGCAAAATCATTTTTTAAAATACCCCACCTTAAAAAATTCTATTAAAAACCGATCTAACCAACCAAACCTTTAAAAATACTTCTATTAAAACCTAAACCAAACCCCAAACCAAACCTTCCCATCCCTTTTTTGATTTTTTTATTTTTTACAAAAAAAAAAAGTCTAAATTGTTTTTAAAAAAAGCTAATTTTTTTTAAAAAAAATGGGAGTGATGCGATGGTGGGGGTTTGATGGTGGGTGGGATGGTGGTGAGTGGGTGGTGGTGATGGTGGTGGGGGTGATGGTGGGGGTGGGTGGTGGGGGTGATGGGATGGTGATGTGGGGTGGTGGTGAGGGTGATGGTGATGGTGGTGCTGGTATTGGTGGTCGATTTGGGGGGTGGGGGTGTGGGTGGGGTGGTGTGGGGGGGTGGGGGTAAGGGTGGGGGTATGGTGGTGATGGTGGGGTGGTGGATGGTGGGGGTTTTTCATAATTGTTATGTAAATCACCACTCCCTTTCGCTCGTTTGGACAATTCCTCTGTCCCCACGGCTAAAAGGGGGCATTTTAACCCTCACACCCCCCCTACCAGTTAAACCCATGCTAACCCTAAAAAAACCCCCTAAAACGGCATTAAAAACACGAGTTTAGGGGGTTAAATTTGAGGCCTAAAAAAGCAGCAGTGCCCCTGAATATCCTCGCTCGACACTGTTTTTGTGGGGGGCTACGAGTAAAAAACTCTTATTCCAGTACACAAATCACACTCTCCCCTCTGCACAATTCCCCAGGCCAATCCTTTACGAATTTTAGCATAAATCAAAAAAATTTGCTTCACTCGCTTCCCAAAATTTTGGGTTAAAGAGCGAAATAAACCTTTTGTCCCAAATTTTTCCTTTACCCCTTATCCTTGCTCCCACAAAATAGTCACAAAAAAGCAGAAGAGGAAACTTTTTTTCAAGCCTATTGACCCCTGATTTGGGCTGATAGGGCCAAGCGAGCGAAGCGAGCTTGGCAACTAACCAAAACCCCCTTTGATCACAAAACCTAACTATTCCCACGTTTAACCTCCAACTAAAGCCAAATCTGCTTTAAAGAGTGTCCGCGCGGGGAAAAACAGGGGTGATGCAGGTCACAAAGGAAGAAGATGGGGCGGACGAAAACATTTGTCTCTCCCTCCCTAAAAACAACATTCTTTATCCCCAAAAAGTATATTTGCGACGGAAGTCAGAGAGAATTTTTCCTAGAACCCAAATAAGCTAAAAAAAACCACACTCCCAATTGTGTTGTGTGTGTGTGGTGTGTGTGTGTGTGTGTTTTGTTTTTGGTTGTGTGTGTGTTGTGTGTGTGTGTATTCATCTATTGTTTTTACAGGCCAGAGAAATGCTCGTTGGCCCGTCTCCATATCAACATTTATTTTTCATTCATCCTTGGGGGTTAGGTTGGGGAAACCAGCCCCCCCGGGGGGCGGTCACAAACCGGCTAACACCCGGTACCCTTCACTGTGGGTGGACGGGGGTCGGTTTTTAAAGGGAAAAACCCCATTGTTTCCCCGCTCCCCCCGGGGACAAACCCCCGGGATTTCCCGGGTTTTTAAACCCGAGCGTGCAAACCCCTAAACTACGGAGTCCCCTTATTTTTTTGTGTGTTTTGTGGGGTTGTTTGTGGTGGTGTAAGGGGAGAGTAGGGGCAAACGTACCGAAAAATTTGACCGAAAAAATTTGTGTACGAACGAGCCCCCCTTTTGGGCCCCTATGAAATAAAAATAAAAAAAATTAACGCAAAGAAAAAAAAATGTCCAAAAGTCAATGGACCCCACCCCTAACTACGTCACGGTTTTTTTAATCGGGATTGGGGGATAAGGGGGGGTCGCCCCGGGGGATACGAAGGGAAAAATACGGGATGGAAGAATTTTGAGTTTTTTTGCGCGAAAAGAATTCCAGGTGTATATTACTGTGCTCTGTTCTCCTGACAACACTATAGAGAAGACTGAGGGAAGGCGATGTGCAGAGGCTTTAAAACCCGGGAAAACAAGTCTAACAGAGCCCCGTCAAAAGGGGAACACTGGTAGGGACTATTTTCCCCCACCCCTTGCTTTCTTCTTAAAGAGACTCCCGCTGTGTGTTTTTTGGTTTAGAAAAACCCCTTTGCACCAACCTCACCTCAGGTCTTTTCCCATGTTTTAGCGAGCACGGGAAAAATTTAAACCCGGAAAATCAATTTCGCCCAAAACAAAATCAATTTTTTTCATCGTCGTAGTTTCTCTTTTAGGCTGTACATATTCTGGGTTTTGATAGTATTAAAATCCTTATTAATTTAGTTCCTTTTGTTTTCTTCCCCTTTAAAAAGTGTGGTCATAGGTTTAAAATGTTTTTTGACGAGCCAATGAAAAATCTTTATCATACCAAAACACCAACCTTTGCTTTGATTTATCTTATTATCCCTCCATAAACAAATTGCAAAACCCCGGTGACATTACCCCTCCTTGCCTCATGGGACCTGCATGGTTGTCTCACCGTATTTTTGCCCCCCCACAATCGGGAAACTCGCCGACGTAATGGTTAGGTTGGTACCGGTCATTTCGCCCCATGCCATTTCGCCAACACCATTTGGGCATTTCGCCCACAGGTCATTTCGCCCCCCTATGAGTCTATAGGAGCTGGAGGTTAGGTTTATTTTGTTTAGTGTGTGAGAAACCCCCCAAACCCCCCCTGGGGTTAGGTTGGTTGATTTGGGTTTTTTTAGGTTAGATTTTGGGTTTGGGTTTGGGTAGATTTGATTTTGGGTTTGGTTAGGATAGGTTAGATTTGGTTTTGGTTAGGTTGCTTAGGTTGGTTAGCATATCGGTGGTAACCCCCTGCTAGGGTAGGTTTTAAATTTTGTTGGGTAGGTTTTTTTTTGGTTGGCAATTTTCGTCATTTCGCCCACAAGACTTTGTCCCCCATTAAATCATTTCCCCCCATAAAGAGTCAATTCGCCCACATATAAGATCCATTCGTCCACTTAAAGTCAATTTCCCCCCCATCCATGACGGGGTCATGTAATTATATTTCCCCTGCAAAAATGGAATGAACCACCGTAACCTTGGGCAAAGACGGAAATTTCTAGGTTTGCCCCTACTCTCCACTTCCCCCAAACAAATTTGGGGACTGTGGAATGCGGGGTTTTTTGGGTGGGGAAAAAAATTTTTGGTCCGAAAACGTAATTAAAGAGTTTTGTTGGGGGGGTAAAATTCCCTAGATCAGGGGGAATTTCCTTATACTAAGGGAAAAATTTCCTAAAACCAAAAAAAACCTAAACCAACCAAAATTAAACCACCCTGCAGGGGCTTTACCCACCGATAAACCCAACCCAACCCAAAAACTAACCCCAAGCTAAAACCCAACCTAACCAAATCTAACCTAAGCTAACCTAACCTAACCCAAAACTAACCATCTAAATATTAGATTTTGGGTTTTTTAAAGGTTAGATTAATTTGGTTTTGGGTTAGGATGGTTTGATTTGTTATCGGTTGGGGCAAGCCCCCCCGCTAGGTTTGGTTTAATTTGGTTAGGTTTTGGTTTATTTTGGTTTGCAATTTTCTCTAGTATAAGGAAATTCCCCAGTCTAGGGAATTTTACCCCCCCTAACAATCTTTAATTTCGTTTTCCGACGCATAATTTGTTACCCCCCGAAAACCCCAATTTTCCCCCATCCCCAAATTTGTTTGGGGGAATGGGGGAGTATGGGCAAAACCCCAGAAATTTTCCGTCATTTCCCCAAGGTTACTGGGGGTTTATTCCCCTTCTCCAGAGGAAATATAATTAATACTCCGTGACAGGATCGTTGGGGGAAATTGTTTAAGTGGGCGAAAATTTACTCTTATTGTGGGGGAATTGATTACATTTTGGCGAAATGCTTTTGGGCGAAAAAGCGAAAATTGCCCAACCAAAAAAAACCCAACCCCAACCAAAAAAAACCTACCTAGCAGGGGGGCTTTACCCCCGATATGCTAACCTAACCAAATCAACCCAACCTAAACCAAATCTAAACCCATCCTAACCTAACCCAAAACATCTACCCAACCTAACCCAAAACTAACCCAACTACCCAAAACAACCCACCCAAACCAACCCAAACAAATCAACCCAACCCCCTAGCGGGGGTTGGGGGGTTTTCGCAACAAAAAAATAACCTAACCCCCTAGCTCATATAACCCATAGTGGGGGCGAAATACTCAATGGTGTGGGGAATGGCATGTGGGGGAAATGACCGGGTACCAAACCCAACCTTACTGTCGGCGAGTTTTCCCGATTTTTGCAGGGGCAAAAATCGGTAACGACATACCTCAGCGGGACCAGAGGCAAGGAGGGTAATGTCACCTGGTTAGCAACTTGTTTATGGTGGAGAAAAAGATAAATCAAAGCAAATTTGGGGATGTTGGTATAACTCAAAATATTTATTTGGGTCGTCAAATAACCTTAAACCCCTGATGTACCACTACTTATTTTGAGGAAAAACAACAAAAGGAACTCAATTTAAAAGGTATTTTTAAAACTATTAACCCAAATTTACAGCCTACAAAGAAAGATTACGACGATAAAAAAATTTGAGTTGTTTTGGGGAAATTGAAATTCCAGTGCTTATTTCCGTGCTCGCTGAAAAATAGAGAAGCCTAGGTGATGGTTTTATGTGCAAAGGGTTCTAAAACCCGGAAAACAGTACGCAAGGCTCATTAAAAGTAAGCAAGGGTAGGGGAAATTACTACCCCACCGTTTCTTACCTTTTTTACGAGGCTCTGTTAGACTTGTTTTTTTGGGTTTTGAAGCCTCTGCACATCACCATTACCTAGGTCTTTTCTAAGTGTTGTCAGCGAGAACAGAGCACGTAAAAATAGCACCTGGAATTCAATTTTCCCCAAAAAACTCTAAAATTTTTCCATCGCCGTAGTTTTTTCCTTTGTGGTCCATCCGCGCGACCCCGCCCCCCCTTTTTCCCCCCAAAGCACCGATGTAAAAAAAACCGTGCGTAGTTATGTCTGGGGCCCATTCTGACAATTTTTTTCCACCCCCCCCCCACCCCCAAAACCCCCCCCCCCCCCCCCCCCCCCCCCCCCCCCCCCCCCCCCAAAAAAAAAAAAAAAAAAAAAAAAAAAACCCCCCGCAAAACCCAAACAATAAAAAATCTGTTTTTCCCCCCACAAAAAACCCCCCCCAAAAAAAAAACCCCGGTTTTTTGGAAACCAAACACGCTTTAAACCCAAAATTAAAAAGGAAAAGGTTCCGGAAAAGGGGGGGGGTGAGATATCAGTTAGTAGGTTTTGCTTGGATAATCACTGCATGTAATTGTATATTTCCACTATTTGTTTTTCCCCTTTTGGTGGCTGTAGGGGGAAAGACAGACAGCGATTTCCTTTTTCCCGTCGTTGTTAACGGGAAATTAAGAAACCAGCCTTTAAGCCCAGGACCCAACTTGAGGAAAGAAGGACCTGTTTTTGACATCCAGTACGGGTAGGGGAAAAATGGGTTAAAAGGCGGACAAAAGGGGAAGTGAAAAACACTGGTTTTGGGGGGGAAAAGATTAAAATAAGAAGGAAAAAGAAGGAAACCCCCGGGGGGCACCATAGCCTGATAAATTTTTAGGCTGGAATTGGAAGCAAAAGGGAAATAAGGTTTTGGGGGAAGGAAAAAGAGTAAACATATTAAAGATTTGTAATGGAAGTGAAAGAAAAATGTTTGAACTTGAAAACAAAGAAATGAAGGAAAAAAAATTTTTAACATCTAAGGAGGCCAGGGGGAAAAAAGGCAGGAAAAGGGAGAAAATTTTAAGAATGACACAAGCAAAAAGCCTTTTTAAAGAATAAAAAAAAAAAAAGAAAGAAACTGGGGAAGGCCCCCATTATAATTAGGTTGGGACGTACCCAGGAAAAAAAGAGCCCCTACGGTTTAGGAATTCAAATTTTCGGAAAAAAACCAGGAAAAAGAAAAGAAAATTGACAAAGGGGGTTTTTAGGTGAAAAAAATTTTAGGGAAAAAAATGGGTTTGGGGATGAAGTGATTACCAACAATAAGAAGGAAGTCCAAGGACTTTTTGATGACAAAGTTTGGGTTAAAAATAAATCCAAAAAGGAAAAAAGGTGAAAAAGGGGTGTTTTGTGTTTTTAAGGGGGTTTTGCCTTTTGTGTGTTTTCCCACAAAAAATTAAAATTTGGGGTGATAAAAAGGGGCAAAAAGACCACCCCCCTATTTGTAAAAGAAAAACGTGGACTGAAAAAAAAGGTCATGAAAAAATGGATTTAGGCTAAAGCAAGCAAAGAAAGTGGTGTACGACACTTTTGGGTGGCCACGACATGTCAAAGGGAGGAGCACACAATGAAAACCCTGAGGGGGGAAAGCAAACCCAAAAATGAAGCTAAAAAGAACACAGAAATTTTTTAAACATATCAGGGGAAAATCCTTGGGACGACGAATACTAAGATAAAGGGGAGAGAGGTAAACCCGGGGTCCCAAAATAACAGCGAGGAATGCGGCAGAAAATCAGAAGGAGGGGCCGCACAGCCCTCGGGATCTACCGGGAAATCAAAAAAAAACCTTGGGGAACGAGGGGGAAACAGACAAAAGACCCCACCCAGGCGAGAGAAAATAAATTTTTGGGATGTATGAATGGAGGGGTTGGGGTGTTGGTAAAATGAGGAGTATGAAAGGGAATTAGTGAATGGAAATTCAAACCCTAGTTGGGTGGACAAAACCCCATTAAGAGACGATATACGAATGCATGATAGTGAGTAGAATGATTGGGAAAAAGGAGAAAGAAACAAAGAAACTAGGAGGAGGGGTTGCCTTTCTTCATAAAAGGAAGAAACCTTAAAGTAGTGGATAGACGGGGGGTTAACAGTCCCATGAGTGAGGATGTTCTTTGCGCTAGGTAGAATTTTTGGGTCAGCGACAAAAAAAAAATTTTATAGTGATTGTGGTGTATCAAAAACAGAAAAGGGCGACCGGACACCCCTGCCGCCATTTTTTTTCCCCACAGGAAAAACACCCCACGGATAGCCCCAAAACCCCACTTTTTTTTACCCTATTGAAAAATTCGTAACCCTCTACCCCTCCCTCCCCCCAACCTCATTCTCTCTCTCTTCTCTCTTTTCCTCTCTCTCCTCTCTCTCTCTCTCTCTCTCTCTCCCCCTCCCCTCTCTCTCTCTCTCTCTTCCCCTCTCTCCTCTCCCCCCCCCTCTCTCGCTCTCCCTCTCCCTCTCTCTTTCTCTCTTTCTCTTCTCCTCTCTTCTCTCTCTCTCTTCCAAAAAACACTAATTTGGAAAGTTTTATGCGTAATACAAGATTTTTTAGCAAGATTGAAGAGGGAAAAGAGAGAGTGGACAGACAATATGGTTTTAAAGGTCAATCAGGTGCTGTACTCTTTTTCTCTCTCTCTTTTTTTCAAACCCTTTTTTTTTAAAAACCTCCCTTTTCTTTTCGTATCCGCTTCCCTTTCCGGTTTTCCCCTTCCCTTTAAAACTTTTTCTTTTCCCCTCCCCCAGCATTTGCACCTCTTATCTTTTTTCTGCAATCTTTCCTTATTCATTTTTTCACCCCCTTCTTCCTTTCTTTCATATCCTTTTTCCCCTTTACGGGAGTGGGGGGTATGGTGGGGGAGGGGGCATGGTAGGGAAGAGGGGCCTATTTTTAAAAAATTTTTCCCGGGCTGGCGAAAGCGTTCGCCAGGCGCTCAGGTTTCTTATTTAAAAACCGCCACGACCCCCCGCCGGGGCGCGCTCCGCCAGGGGCAAAGGGGAAAAGTATTGGAATAGCCTGCAAACGTGAGTTCGGGGTGAGACTCCCTCTCACCGGGGCGATCAATTTATTGCTTCAGTTTATATTTTTTTACAATATACTAAGCATTTCATGAGAAGGAAACCTATTGCGACGGAAAATATGTGTAAGGAAATTTCTTTCTGGAAAAAGTCATGATATTATTTTAAAAACATCATCGGGGTTCCCAAAAGCAGCTGACAGCCCCAGACCCTCCACCCCCCCCCCCCCCCGAGGTGAGGTTTTTCCCCTTTTCGTCCAATTATTTTGGGTTTTAGGGACCATATTGCACAAATAATTAACGGGGTGTTTTGGTGAGGGCGTTTTACATAAGTATAGCAGAGGCCTCTCCCCTCATAAAAAATTTTCAGTGGACTTTGACTATGATATCATTGTCTCCCCCACTAAAATATTTTATTTCTGTTGTATATCAGATAGAATTTAATGTTTATTTTGTACAATGTCAGGTTTTTTTGGTGAGGCTTCTTACATTGAGCTATTCAAGCCCTCTCTTTACCGTGGACGTGCTTATAATGTGTTTCCCGACACTAAATTATTTTATTTGGTAAATTTTTTCACTAGGACCGAATTCTCTACACCCTTTGAAGTAGGTTTCTTTTACCTTAATAGATTTTGGGAAAAATTCTCTCAAAGAGTTTCCGTCGCAAACACTACTTTCGGAATATAAATGCTTTTAGTAGGAGGGGAGTGTATAGGAAAAGGGGGGCATAGTTTGTTCACAATTTTTTCTACACCATAAATTTGTAGACCAAAAAGTTGTTTCGTAGTCTATATAAACCCTTCGTTTCGTACACTCATCAGAGTTGAACTTTACTACAAGTTACGAAACGCATACGTATGTACCAAAACCAAAAACAGTGTACGAAACAACTAACAAAAAACCCGTGTACGAAAATCCTGTAACTAAGGAGATATGAAAAATTTAAATAACCTCCCTACTGTTCGGGGGTTTCGACCCCGGTTTTTTTGTTTGTTTTTTCGTACATGTTTTGATTTTTTCGTACATTTTGATGCGTTTTGTAACTCTAGTAGTAACGTTCAACTCTGAGCTATTTACGAAACGACTATGGGTTTTATAACTACGAAACAACTTTTTTGGTGTACAATCTACTGGGGCACGAATGACTTGTGAACGAATTTACTACATCCCTCATGGGGATTGGGGTTAGGTTATGCATAAAACATGGGGTTAGGGTTTGGAGTGTTACATCACTAACTAACCCCATTTTTTTTAACCACTAAAAAATCAAATCCTCATTAAAAAAATGTCCCCGGCAAGGGAAAAATGAGGTGATGCAGGGCACAAAAGAAAAAAAAGGGAGGGACTAAACACTTGTCTCTCTCCCCCGAAAAAAGGAGTTATATTATATCTCCAAAGTATTATTTTCGATGGACTCTTGAGAGAAAATTTCCTAGAATACAATAAGGTAAAAAACCCTGCCCAATTGGTAGGAATTCTGGTCCTAGTGTAAAAAATTATCCTTTTATTTTTTTGGTTTAATCAGATAAAATTTAAAGATTAAACTTTTGTTACAATTAGAAGGGTAAATATCAGTTTTTAATCAAAAACTCACTATTGAACAAACCCTACTGATATAAATAGGGCCTGTGCCCCCCCCACCCCCCTTTCAGTTTTACTAACCTAAAAAATTTTCATTTATGCGCATTTTCTTTTTTTTTTAGGGCGAAAAAATTTTGTCATGAAAAGTTTTTTTAAAAATGTTGAATTATTGTACTTATTTTTGGGGGGATTTTTTTTTTCTGATTTAAAATCACTTACAGTATATTTAAAAGAAAGTTGGTTTTTTATATGTTTATATATTATTTTTTCCGATTATGGGGCGCACTGCAGATTTTTAAGATTGAAGGCTTGATCCAGCCAAAACAAAATGGAAAGTTGCCAAGACAAACTGTGAAAGACAGAAAAACAGCCTAGATTTTTTCCCGAGGAACTGAGTTTTGGGAAATTAAAAGTTTTTTTTGGTATAAAAAATACTGAAACTTTCCTAATGTTTTAAAACACAACCTATATATGTTTTTGTCTTTGTACTTTTTTAAGTGGGAATGAGATTAAATGATTAATATCACAATTGCCTTTGGAAGTTGATTGATTTAGCAGTTAGGTTAAATGGTGAAAAATTTTAAAGATTTATATCACGCTGGAAGTATCGATAGTGTGTACAGGTTAGGTTAAGTGGGGAACGAATTTAAATTTTTCATATAACTACTGGGGAAAAATCTGTAGTGTGTAGCTGTTTAAATGGGATGTTAGGGTTTAAAAGATGAAAGGTTTTTTTGTTTACCTAAATAATTCTGGAAACATTATCTCAATGAGTTTCCCCTCGCAAATCACTATTTCAAGAATAAATGTTTTTGTAGGAAAGGGGAGTGTATGGACGGGGGCTCAGTTCGTACACAAGGGTTTTGTCACCAGTAATTTTACACCAAAAAGTTGTTTCATAGTCTATAGAAAACCATAGTCGTTTCGTACACTCAGTCAGAGTTAAAAATAAGTTCGAAACCACATCAGAATGTACGAAAAAAAAATAAAGTCGTGTACGAAACAACTAACAAAACTGGTACGAAAAAACTTTTTTACGAAAAAACCCTGTAAACCTTTGGGTAGGAAAAAAATTTTAAATCCCCCCCTTTAGACCACTAACCAAACCTACATTTTTTAACCTATTAAATAAGGCCAAATCCCCTTAAAAAGTGAGATCTTTAAAACGTACTGGAAATATTCAATTGCTCATTTTGGGTTAAACGGGGATAAATTAAAAATTCAATAATACAATTACTGGGAAATAATGATCGACTGTTGCATTTTAGGTTAAGTGGGGATTGGTCTTTATAATATCCCCACTGGAAGTTAGAATATTTGTTGCACGTTTGATAATAGTGAGCGAGTTTAAAAATTTTAAATATCAGAAACTATCTTTTTGGGAAAATTTTGGAAAATGGGCATTCACTGATTTCGAGGGCGAAATTGTTTTCCTGAAAAGTTTTTTTATGTGTTTTTTAATGAATCTGGCACTCTTTTTTGTCGGAAAAAAAGTTTTTTTTAGGTGTGGGGGGCCCACCCCCCCCGCAAACCTTAATTGCTCCGCTTCGCACTGCCTAGTATTTATAATTTTCTTTTTTTTTTTTTTTTTATTCTTTACAAACCAACCCCCCCTCTAACCTAAACTAATTTAACTTAATTAAAAGTTTTTGGGTGAAAAAACGGTAGATTTTTTTGGTATTACATGTCACCCTTATTATTCAATTGCCCATGGGGAATGGGGTTCAAAATATTCATAATAAAAATTCTACCGATGATTTTTTTTGTTTAGGGATAATTTTCCCCAGAGCCGTAGTGATCTCCCCTGCAGCAATTAGTGTGTTGGATGAAACCCCCACCCCCCGGGAGGGGGGCACAACCCCCTGCTAAACCCGGTACCCCTTCACTGCTGGGTGGGGGCAGGGGGTCGGGTTAAGGGGAAACCACCCTCTTCTTTGCTCCCCCCGGGGATCTAACCCGGGACTTCTCGGTTGTGAGCCCAGCGTGCTAACCACTATACTAGGGGAAAATATTAAATGTGGTAAAATCCCAGGGCTTTTTTGGGAAACCCACTACCGAATAATACCCTATCTTTGCACGATTAGGTGGTAAATAAGCTTAAAAGGTTAATATCCCCGCTGCCTTAGGGGGCATATGAATATTTTGTTTTGTTAGTTTTAGTGATGAACGAACTTTAATTATAATAACAGTACGTCCGGAAAAAAAAGTAGTACAAGAGCAATCACGGCATTAACTTGGGAGTTTTTTTCATTTATGCCTCAAAATACTCCTTGTTTTTAGGCAAAGGCATCCCCTTATCCACATTTGATATAGGGTTCCTTAAGAGACCCCACGTACTCGTAGCAGTGGGTCGACTGTAGATGAAAAAAACTTGAATTTCCCGCGATTTTAAGCGCCATTTTCGCAGAGTCGGGGAGAAAAGGAGGGTTAGCGCTGGCGAACCTCATCCGCCAACCCTGGCGTTCGCCAGGGTTTGGGGTAGCCAGTGTTTTAAAAATAAGGATTTCCTGAGGCGGCGTTTTTGCCTGGCGGGGCATCGGCCCGGCGATCGCCAGCCCGGGCGGAAGGTTTAAAAGTACGGCCCTTTTAAAAGTAAGGATTTCCTGAGGCTGGCGTTCGCCTGCGGGCAATCGGCAGGCGATCGCCACCCGGGCGGAAGGGTTTTAAAAGTACGGCCCTTAGTAAAAGTAAGGATTTTTCCCAGGCTGGCGTTCGCCCGGCGGAGCATCGGCAGGCGATCGCCACCCCGGGGGGAAGGTTTAATAGTACGGCCCTTTAACGAGTGTAGAGGGGGAAAGTCTTTTAAAAAACCCCCCTTTTTTTTTTGTTTTTTATTTTGTTTTTTAATGAAAAAATTCCCTTT
>JACEEZ010013223.1:0-41328 GCA_016584305.1 Chionoecetes opilio
TTTTTTTTTTGTTACTTTCTTCTTTCTTTTTCGGATTCTTACTTTTCCCTTTCTATTTTGTTTTTGTTACTTCCCCCATGGGTTTTGAAATGCCCACCCTCCTTTTCCCCCCCTTTTTTTTCCTCCAAACTATTCCATTTTTTTTTTCTCTTTCTATCCTTGCTAATTTCACATTTTCTGTTAAACCTTTTCATTCTTTTTTTTTTCCTGAAAACTACCCTTTGGGAACTATCTATTTATTCCTTCTGTGTAATTGATAAACTATCCCATTTTTTCGGGGTACCCCCTTGTTGCTAAAACTACTCCAGTCTGTCTCCCCAAAAAATGTTCTTAACCCGCCCCAAAGGGTCTCTTTTCCATAATTTATCTTCCTTTTTTGTGTTCTTCTTTTCTCCCCTCTTTTTGTTTCATTTACTTCAAATTCAATAACCCCCTGGCACTCTTTTCCAGGGGGGCACTGATAATTTACTTTACAAATTACTTCCAGTTTTTTTTCGTCAAAGTAGATCTAACCGGATTTTTCTTTCTACCTTAAATCTTGATTCCTTTTTAATCCCCTGAGTCATAATGTTTTCGTTACCAAATCCAACAATAAACCACCCCAGGGTCTTTCCTCCGTATACCATTTTTTCCCCAGCAGATTTCCTTGCATTTAAAATCTCCCATCAAAATTATGTTCTCACAATTTTCCATCGTATTCTTTAAACATTTGCCTGTGTCTCTTATCATGTCTCCTTTTTCTTCTCTCCCCCCCCGGGAATTTGTCTTAGTGGAACATATACGATTACTAAGTCTCTTATTCTTCCCTTTTTCATCACCAACTCTACCCTTTAACACCTCTGCCATTCCTTCCCCTTTTTTTCCAAAATTCCCACTCCTTTATTTCTTCCTTGTTAACCCATTAAAACCACCTCACCTTTTTCTGATTTCGGATTCGCCTCCATACATTATATTGCCCCCTCTCCAACGGGAAAATTTCCTGGGAATCGTCAGCTTTTTTTCTACAAAACCCAAAATATGCCCGGGGTTTTTTTGGTTCCGGGTAATTTTTTACTAATTTTAAATGTTGCCCACAAACCCCCTTTTAATTTTTTAGATCCCCGCCACCCTTTTTTTCTTTTTCCCTTTAAACCTTTTCTTTACTTTTTTCCTTTTATAGATAAAATTTTCTTTAGTTTTTGGGTCCAAAACTCTCCAAAAAAATTTTCTTTTTTTTCCTTTTCCCGTTCTAAATTTCGTTTTTTTTTTGGCCCTTCTTTAAACAGTACTTTAAATTGGTCTTAGAGAAAAGGGGTGACGTTTTTCCTCATTAAAATATCTTTTCTTATTCCATATTTTTTTTAATTCTTCTGTCCTTGCCATTTTCCAGCCTTAGACAATTGTGCTGTAACTTGTGCCAATTTAATTTTTTAAGGGGGGGGCCCCCCTCCCTTTTCCATTTTTTGCCAAAATTTGGGTTCTCTTCTATTTTTTCCCTTCTTTTCCCCGCTTTTTTTTCTACTACTTTAAATTTTCCCTTTTGCCACTTTTTTTTTCTTCCTTTTCTCTATTTTTTTCTTGGGCAGCACTTTTTTTAAAAAAAAAAAAAGGGGGAAACATTTCTTTTTTTTCCATCGTATCCTTACAAAATTTTTCTTTTTGTTGATATTTTGGGGACTTTTCCCTTTGGTCAGTTTTTTCTTTTCATATTTTTGGGATTTTCTGTTTTGACATAATTTTTTCTTGGTTTCTTTTTTTTTTTTAATCTTCCATGCCCTTTTTTTTCATCTTTCTTTTCCTCTTGTTCTTTTTAAATGTTTTAGGGAACGCTTTAATTTCTGCATGCATTTTCACTCCTTTTCGTCTCTTTTTTTAAAAATTCCCATTTCCCTTTCCACTCTTTTTTAGTATACATTTAAAACCCTTAAAACTCGGCACTGTAAAATTTCAAAATTTTTTTTATAACTCTGAAAGGGCCCAAAGAAAAGTTTTTTTTTTTTTTTTTTTTTTTTTTTTCCCTACGCCTATAGGTGTGTGGGGGCAGTAAATTCCAGGGTGGGGCCCCGGTAAAAAACCCGGGTGGGGCCCGGAGGCCCCACTCGAGGGCTGTGAGGGTTTGGGGGGGGGCCCTCGCCCGGGGGGGGCACAGGCGGGTTCTTATAGGTTTGCCGTATTAGGGGCCCTCATGCCCCCGGCCCTGTGTCCCGTCCCATGCACCGCAGTCGAAGGTAAATTTAAAAATGGACAGGGCATGTGGGTGTTTTGGGCCCACTCGATGGTGCAGAAAGATTTCAAGGGGGATTTAGGGCCACTGGGGATCGAACCCCGGTCTTGAGAACGCCACCCCCCCCCCGGTAAAGCTAACCATTTCCTCCCAAACCCCCTCCCCTAAACTGCTTTCTCTTGGTTTTCATCGGCTATCATGCCCTCACAACCTTTTGTGGAAATTTTTTAAACAGAAAAGCGGCAAAAAATAAGGGAATCTGGGGCATTTTAAAGTTTTAACTCCCTCCTTTGCTTCACCGGATACCCTCAGTCGAAAAAAAGTCTTTGTTTTTTGCCCTTTTTAACCCCTTTTTCCTTTGCAGGCTCAGGCTTTTCCCTTCATTCTCTTCCTGGGGAGACACCCTTGCGTGAGGGAGTTTGCCATCTTGAAAAAACAGTAAGTATGATGAAACCCCAAAAACAATTTAAATAGGTGGAAAAGAAAAAGCAAAGGTGGGTAACCCAGGTGTACCCTGTCAGCTGCTGAGGCCGTTTTTTTATGTCTTTCCCAAGAAACCGGGGGCCTTGGGATACGAATTCCTTTTTTTTTGTCAAAATTAAAAAAGGTTTTGGTTTTTCTGCTTAAAAAACAAAAAAGGTTTGGGTAAAAGCCAAATAAAATCAATGCAAAACATTGCAAAAAAATATCCAAAGTAAAAAACACATATTTCAGCAAGTGTTATTGGGTTGGGGGGATTCGAAACCAAGACGGTGTTGGGCACAAAAACACGGGGGGAACCTATGCCTGTACCCCCCCCTTTTCTTTACTTTGCCACCCATTTTAAGTGTTTTGGGGTTAAATATAAGGTTGTATACAAAAATGTTAGCCCCCCCCCCATCACGCCCAAAGGGGGCTCTAGCAGGAAGGGAATGAAATTTAAGAGCCTGAGCCCGCAAAAAGGTTTTAAAGGGCTGGCAAAATGGTGGGAGGTGCGTCCATTAGGGGTCCCATGATGCAAAAAATTTTGAAATGTTTTAAAGCTCGTGTGTTTTTTCGGTTTTTTTTTAGAGTAAAAAAAGTATTGCGTTGAAAGTTTGGGGGAATTGGGGTAATATTTAGGGGTCCCCCACAAAGTTTAAAATTTAGGTGACGTGACTCAATTTCAAGGGGTTTTTTTAAATTTTCCCCTTTTTTTCTCCCTCAGGTTATCAAAATAAAAACAAGAGCGCTAGTAACTTTTGGGGTGATCAAAAAGGCTCCCCAAACGATGAAATCAATGGGGCCCGCACCCTCGAAGGGGCAGGGCCTCCCCCGCTACTACCCCCACCAGGGGGATGGGAAGACGGCAGCGGGGGCAGGAAGGCGGGGGTGGAGGAAAGGGTTTTCCCCCTTTGTCGCGCGCCGGGATTCCCACAACTACAGGGAAACACGCCCGGGAGAAGGTCAAAATGGTAAAGGCCCACAATGACCCCCAAAAAAAACAAAAACAAAAACGGGCCCAAAAACGTATTTATGAGGGGGATTTTCCCAAAAGGGGACCTCCCAAGAAATCTTCGACCTCGCACAAATCCCCCCTCCCCTTTCCCAAAGGGGAGACGTGAAGGCCCAGGAAAAAGGAAATTTTTTTCCCCGGGGTTAGAAAAGAAGACAAAAGGGGGGAATTTAAAACCCCTTGGGCCCCCGGAAAAAGGGCCCTCGGTTTACCGCGAAAAAAAAGGGGGAGAAGCCCCGGGGCCCAAAAGGGCCCCCGGAACTCGAAATTTAAGGGGGCTCCGGGAAAGTGGAAAAACAGGGACAATTTGGCCCCGGGGTGGACTGAAAAAAGGGGGGAAATTCCCCAACCCCCCGCAGTTTGCAGCAGCAGGGAGTCCGGGGGGCCGATAAAGTAAACACCCCCCTCGTGGATCTGAAAACCAGAGGGGGAAAAAAATCCAAAAAGGGCCGCCCTCCCAAACTCCGTAAAAAGGGTTTTTTAAAACCCCATTTCAACTTGGGCCGAGAGAAGTTTTTTTCGGTTTCGGCAAGCCCAAACCCCCTTTTAAAAAAGTTTTCCCAGCTACCGCTAAAATTCCTTTTTGGAAATGGGCAATGGGAAATAAAAGGGGTCCCCCCGAAAAGCAAAGGTTCCCCCCCTCGAGCCACGAATTGGGGGGGAGGGGAAAACAAGGGCCCCCGAGGAAAAATCGTTGGGAACCCGCGGAACCAAGGGGATTTCCCCGAGAGGTTTGGTTCCCCGCATTGGACGGGAAAAAATCCCCTCCCTTTTTTTTTCCCCGGCGATACGGAGGGGCCGCCAAAACGCCGTCCCCCCTAAAAGGGGGGAAAATTTACCCCGATTTTTTTTTTTCCCCCTTGGGGTTTTCCCCGGGAAGCTTCCCATTGATGGCAAAAAAAACGTGGTTTTTTTCAAAATTTGGGCCCCCCCGAAAAGGGGTTTGGGCAAGGCCCCGGGGGTCAGGGGAAAAAGAAAACATCGGCCCCCCTTTTGGTTTTTTTTTGACACCACGGGTTTGAACCCCTGGCATGGTTGGGGAAGGTTGCCCTTTTTTCACGGGTTTTAGTAAGAACTTTGGAAAAAGAACTTTGGCCCTTTTTTGGTTTTTGGGTGCCCCGCCATCAGTTCCCCCCCCGAGGGGGTCCCCCAAAGGGTTTTCCCCCCTTTGAAAACCCCGCCTCGGGTCCCCTTCCCCCCGGGCCTGACATTTTGGGGAAACCCCTTTAAACGGGCTTCCCCCGGGTTTTGGGTGGTTTCCCTTTTGGGGGAATTTTCCCCCCCCCCGGAAGAGAGAGGGGGTGGAAAAACCCCCCAAAAGGGCCCCCCCCGAGATTTTTTTTCGCCAACCAAAAGAAAAACTGCCCCCCCCAAGCTGAAGGAAAGACGCATTTTACCTTTCCCCCCGAAAGGGGGGCCTTTCCCCGGAAAAGTCCCCAAGAAAACCCTCCCAGGGGGGGACCCATGAAAAAAAACTTTTTCCTCCCCCTCCTCCCTGTTTTTTCCCCGGTGGTTTAAGGCCCTGCCAAAAAACCTTTCCCGGGCCTTCCCCCCGGAGGCCCCCATCAAGCCCCCGGTGGATGGCCAAAAGGCCCCTCTAACCCGCCCCCAAGATTTTAGAAGCTGAAAACCCAGCCCTTTTTTCCCCCGGGCCCCGGGCGAGAGAAAGCCCGGGGTGGAAAGAGGGCCCTCCCCCCCGTTTTTCTTTTTGGTTTTAAATGGGGAAAGGGCCCGGGGATGAGGGGAACCGGGCTCCTTTTTTGGAAAAATTCCGGTTTTAAAGACGTTTGGGGTCTTTTTCCCCAGATTTTCCCCCGACATAACCCCGGAAAACCCCCCCGTGGGCCAAAGGCCCGGGAGAAAAAAGGGCCCTGCCCACGCCACCTGTTTTGGGAAAAGGTTTTCCCCCAGGAAAAAAGGGGTGGGGGCCTTTTTCCCATAAAGGAATTTTTTTGTGGAGGGAAAAAAGAAAAAAAAATGGTTCAAGGAAATTGGGCAAGCCCCCCCGAAGAAGGAAAATCAAGAAAATTTTTTGGGGAACCAAAAAAAATGACGATGGTTTTTTCCTCCCTTCCCCGTCCTTTTTGTCCCCCCCCCCCCCCCTTTTTCCGGGAAAACACGGGGGCCTTCTTTTTTTTAAGGGAAACCCAGGGCGGACCCAGGGTTTTTCCCGGCCAAAAAGGGCCCCGGCAAATTGGGGGGGGGAGGAAAATCGTTTTTTAAGGAAAGCTCGGAAAAAAGGGCCAAATTTGGCCCCCCCGATTGGGGGTTAACGAAAGTGCCCCCCGGAAGGGGGGGCATTTGGGCCCCAGTCCCCCCCGCTTAACCCCCGGGGTCCCCCCCCCCCAAAACCGGGCCCCCACAAAAAGAAGTAAAACCCTTTTTTCCCCCATTTTTTAAACCACCCCCATCGGAAAACTTTTTTGGGGCGGGGAAAAAAAGGGGGAAAAATTTTAAAAAAAAGGCTTTTTTTTTAAAAAGGGAAAAAAAATGAAAACCTTTTCCCCCCCCCGTTTTTTTTTTTTTTTTTTCCCTTTTTAAGTTTTTTTTTTTTTCTTTAAAAAGTGGGGTGGTTTTTTTTTAGTTTTTTTTTTTTTTGGGTTTTTAAAAAAATTTTTAGAAAATTTTTTTTTCAGTTTTTTTTCGCGACCCCAAAAAATTTTCCCCTTTTTAAATTCATTTTTTCCCTAGAAAACCCCCTTTTTAAAAGCAAGTGGGAAAAAGAAAGGGAAAAAAACAGCAAGTGAAAAAAAAATGTTTCCCTTTTTTTTTTTTCCCATGATTTTGGGGGCCCCCCCTAATCCCATGGCTTTTTTTTGGGGGCGGAGTTTTTTTTTATCAAATTTTTCCCGAAAAATTCTCCCGTTTTTAAAGGTAAGTGGGAAATTTTTTTTTTTGCTTTTTTCGAAAATTTTAAAATCATTTTTTTTTTTTTTTTTTTTTTTTTTACCCATATCAGAGGAGGACATTGCATAACTCGGCACATGAATAACTCGGCAAGGCCAGAGCCCCTATCGTGCCGAGTTATAAGGGTTTTACTTGTAGTATTATCTTTTTCCAAAACAATCACTTTCCTTTCCATCTTCTCTAGTTTTTCCAACAACTCGTGTACTACATCTTCTAGCATTATAACTCTCCTCTGGTTCATTCTAAGCCTTAATAAATCTTTTCTTTGGTATCAAAAACCATTAAAAAGGCGTTTTGGCGGGGGATCCCGCCAAAATGTCCTCCAACCTTGTTTACTTTTTTTCACTTCCAATATTTTTTCACTTTTTAGGCTAATCATTTGAGACGAGGACTATTTAACTGCATAGCTCTCACCTGTAAGTATCAAGTCTTTTTGGGTCCACTGCGTCCTTGTTTGGTCCTAGCAGCCAGTCACCATATCCAGTTGTAGAGTTACAGTGTGTATTTTACTTAGTTGTAAACATACAGGAAAAGAGCTATGCTCGTACTGTCCCGTCTCCAAATCTACTATTATCCAGCTTGCCTTTGAAGTCCTGAATACTTTTTTGCATTAATCACTTTTGCATCAAGGTTGTTCCAGGCTTCTATGCTTCTATACACGGGAAGCTGTATTTTTTTTGTCCCTCTTGCATGTTGTCCTTTTCAATTTCTTCTCATGACCTCATTGCACTTCTATCGTCCCACACAAACAGATCTTCCTATCAATTTTTTCCAGACCTGTTTGATGCTCTATACACTGCTATAAAAACTCCCCTTTCTTTTTTTTCTCAAGAGTTGGGAGTTTTAGTCTGGAAAGTCTTTCCTCATAAGTTAAATCTCTCAGCTGAACCCATTTTTGTGGATGCTCTTTGTATTCTCTTAGTCTTCCTTATATCCTTTCTTTTTATGTGGTGACCAAAATCACTGCCGCATATTCCAACCTTGGTCAAATCAAAGATGTTATCAATTTCTTAATCATCTCTTCATCCAGATATTTGAATGCCATCTTATATTCTCAGCAACTGATATGTATCTCCTGTGATCTTGTTTATATGCTTCTCAGGTGACAAATTATCGTAATCCACACTCCCATATCTTTTTCGACCTTTGTTTTGATTATCCATTCATTTCCCATCGAATACTTTCCTCTCTGTCTCTTTTTTTCTACTGCCCATTTCCATCACTTTACACTTTTTTAGCATTAAACTCCATTTCCCATAGTTGACTCCATCTGAAAATCTTATCTAGATCCTTTTGTAAATCCTCACAGTCCTCTTTACTTTCTACTTTTCTTAGTATTTAGCATCATCAGCAATAAACTCATATAACTGTTCACTCCTTCTGTCATATCATTTACATAACCAATAACATCACTGGGGCCAATACTGATCCTTGAGGAACTCCACTTATCACACTGCACC
The DNA here is from genome assembly GCA_016584305.1 of Chionoecetes opilio. Taxonomy (NCBI): domain Eukaryota; kingdom Metazoa; phylum Arthropoda; class Malacostraca; order Decapoda; family Majidae; genus Chionoecetes; species Chionoecetes opilio. The sequence continues at coordinate 8,045 of JACEEZ010013223.1, forward strand.
ATTCTGACTTCTGATCTTTTATTACTGTTCTCATCTCTCTGTTGCTCAAAAAGTCCTTTCATCCACTCAGCAAACCACCCTTCAATCCTCCTACATGTTCTAGTTTCCAGAGCAGTCTCTTATGAGGTACCTTGTCAAATGCCTTCTTTAGGTCCAAGTATATGCATCGACCCACCCTCTCTTTCCTGTATCACATCAATCACTCTCGAGTAAAAGCTTAATAAATTCGTTGTACATGACATTCCTCCTCTAAATCCAAACTGGCCACCTGCGAGTGTGTTTGTCTCTTCCAAATATTTCAACCATCTGTCCTTCACAATTTTTTCAAAACATTTTTGCCACTACACTTGTTAATGATACTGGCCTGTAATTTAATGGTTCTTCTTTGTCTCCTCCTTTGTGAATTGGCACAATATTGCTCTTTTCCAATCAAGCGGGACACTGCTCCTCCTTGAGTGAACTCTCAATTACACTATGTAACTTTCCTGCTAGTTGGTTACTGCACTCTTTCCTTATCCAATTCGACACTCCATCTGGACCCTGAGCTTTTCTCACATCTTGACTTTCCATTAGCCTTTTTACTTCTATTTACGTCTACTTTTATGTCTTTCCATTATATTTTCTTTGCTATTATATTTTTCGTTTTAAATTCACTTTCTCTTGTAAATACAGTCTGTAAGCACTTATTCATTACCTCAGCCTGTTGTAATGCATCTTCATACACTAGCCTTCTACCTTCAGCTTATCTATTCCTTCCTTGCTTTTCATTTTTCCATTTATATATCTATAGAAAAGTTTCGGTTCGTTATTACATTTTTCTATTATATTTCTCTCATAGTTACTTTCTTCTTCTCTTCGTATATGTTTGTGTGTGTGTGTGTTCGCCCGCCTCGCTCCCTTCCAAGCAGTGACATATAGGGGGGGGGGGGGGGGGGGGCACTCAGTCATGGTCCCCCCTTTCGTCCCAAGGAATCAAAATTGCTTTGACACTGAATATCAAATTAGTGCTATATCCCTTCTAAGGCCCCAAAATACCCCTAAAAATGTTTGGGATATTAAAAAAAAATTCTGATCCTCCAGGGATCCCTGGAGTGCCCTCCAGTGCCCTCCAGGGATCCCTGGAGGATCAGAATTTTTTTTTAATATCAAGCATTTTAGGGTATGGGGGAGAAAATCCCCCCCATAAATTAAAGAAAAATTGCTTAAAAATTCAAAGTGTATATTTCGATAATTTAAAAATAAATAAAGTCCATCTTTATTGATACAAAAAATGTAAGAAAAATTGCCTTAAAATTCAAGAGTATATTTGGATAATAATAAGAAAGGGTTGAAGGACTCGAAAGCAGTTGCGTATATAGGTCCTTGGAGAGGGAGAGGGGATCAGGGGTGAATCCAAAAGTATTTTAAGGGGGGGGGGGTTGAAAGATGCGAGCCTCTACAGCTGGGGGTCTGAGGGATCAGAACTGGCACTGTATAACTCGGATTTGATATAACTCGACAAGGCAAAGACGAAGTGGTTTTTTTTTTTTTTTTTTTTTTTTTTTTTTACATCTATGCCTATAGCGCGTGTAGGCAGTGAGCTCCAGGGTTGGGATGGTAGGCCCTGGAGGCTCACTCGAGGGCAGTGATGGTTGGCCCTCGCCCGTGGTGGCGCTGGCAGGATTCTTATAGTGACGCCTGTAATTAGAGGCTCATGCCGCCCCCCTGTGTCCTCCCATGCACTCGCAAATCGAAGGTAGAGTTAATGGACAGGGCATGTGGGTGTTCTTATGCCACTCAACTGTGCAGAAAGACTTCAAGTGGATTTATGGGTCTCACTCGGGATCCACTCGGGTCTTTGAGAACGCCACTCGGTGACGCTAACTACTCTGCTACTGCCACCCCTAAACTGCATCTCTTGGTTTTCACTCGGCATATCATGCCCTCACAGCCTCTTGTGGAACATGTAAACAGAAAGTCGGCAAAAAATAATGTATCTCGGCATATTGAAGTTATAACTGCATCTCTTTGCTTACACTCGGCAATATCCTCAGTCACATAAAGTCGTGTTTTGTCCTTTGACCCTTTCCTGCAGGCTCAGGCTCTTCAATTTCATTCCCTTCCTGCTGGAGCACCCTTGCGTGAGAGCTGACATCTGAAATACAGTACTGTATGAGTAATCCAAAACTTCAAGAACAAGTAAAACTAGGTAAAGTGANTTTTAAATACAATTTAAAATCCAGCAATAGTAAGAAAACCCTTGTAAGTAATAAAATAAGCCTTTGATAGTAAAAAAGAAACGGTAGGCGGGGACAGCTCGTGGCTACTGAGGCGTCAACTTGTCAATTTTTAAAAAGCCCCATTTAAAAACGCTAATTCCCCGACCTGGGCTTGTCTGGTTGGGAAGCCCTTTTCAAGTTTTCCATAGAAGACTTTCCAAAAACCCCTTTTATTTTTCCCTTTACTTTTTTCCCAAAGGAACTGTCGCCGAAAATTTTCCCGCTCGGCGACGTTCCCCTTGGGGTTTTTTTATGCTTCGGCGACATTCCCTTCGCGACAGTTCCATAAAACCCAGAGATCGACAAGTTGGTGATGGGGGAAAACGAGCTCGGTGACGCGTTTTTAAATGGCCTGGCGTGGGGCGGGGGATAATTCCACGTTTAACATTCCTTCGAGTAATTACTTCATGTGTGAAACGTCGTAAAGGGGAAAATTTGAGCCCAAAAACGGGTGACCTGTAATGAAAAATGGGGGGAGAGAAAAATTTACTTTAGATCAACCCCGATTTTTTTTTTCAGGGAACTTTTTCGTATTTTACCGATTTTTGTTACTTTTCGTAAGCATTTTTTTTTTACCATGTTTTTACCGTCCCGGGTTTTTTTGTTTTTGTTTGTTTGTTGTTCTGAGTTAAAGGTATAGTTATGTTATGGGTTATGCTTCTATTTATTTAAATCCCTATTAGTCCATCTTCCTAATCAAGATTAATCAGTTTTCTTAATTTTTCTTTCCCTTTCACTGGTAAACTCGGGAACTTTTCCTGTTTATTTTTCCCTTTCCTAATTAAATCTTTTAAAGAGAAGGAACAAGCCCCTCCCGAACAAATTTTGGGCCCACCCCTCTTTTTTTTTTATCCTCTTACGTCTTTTTTATGGGACTGGAAACCCAAAAGCGGCTTTGTGTTATCTATTTTAGTTGTGCCCTTGGCCAGTCCTTTGTGATGTAAAAAAGAAAAAAAAAAAGCTAGTATGGGACGGTGTCGCCACAATTCCTCCGCATTTTACTGGCGGGTCCTTGTCAGGGCCGAGGTGGCTATCAATCAACATTATCAATCTTCAGAATTGCGGGGAAGAAAACTCAAGGAGTATGATACCCGGAATATATTTACATAACACAAAAGTGACAATAACTGGCTAGCAGCAAAATAACATGAACCAAACAACTAACTGCTCGGGAACTAACATTAGTGATATCAGAGCAGGGGTATTTCAACCAAATAACTCCCTGTACTGCAGCCTGGAGGAGTGGAAGTGCAGCAGCAATCTCCAGCAACATAGTTAACACCCCAGGCAGCGGGGAGTGTTGAATGGTGTCGGGTCAGTGAAGGGCAGTCTGGAAGAGCGCCCAAGTCTTCATAAGTGCCTACGGGGGATGATAACCGCAGGTTGTGATGGGAGGTGTTGTCAGGTTATAGAGCAGTAGCTGTCTGCCTGTCCACAGTAGAGCGACTACGGGATCACCTTGGCTAGACTACCCCTCTAACCCTGGACACGGAGTTGGGGGAGTTGATGTGGTACCGGCCAATAAGCATTTGAGAGGTGAACCATCGGCCGGCTGGTGAAAGTGGTAATCAGCTCCTTAAGTAGGAGGGAACGAGGCAGGTGTAGTTCCTCACAGTCCTTCAAAATTCTGGCGGTACACTTTCCCGGGACAAGGAACTGTGAGTACCTCACTAGCACCTTCCCTTACCTCTGCTGTCTTAATCAACTCCACCTGGCTTAAATAAAAGGGGTCATCCTCAATATGCATTCTGATTAGGTCATTCCAGGCGATTGATGTTATTAATCGGGTTAGTTATCAGGTTAGCTACCATATTTTTCTTTTTCTTTTCTTGTTATCCTCTGTTATTCAATATTCATTAAGTCACTAAATGTTCTTGTGTCAATTCCCTTTAGTGTTGATGATCCTCGTATAACACTTGTCGTAGCTAGGTTTTATCTTAACTAAAGCCTATTGCTACCTCGCTGGTACTGGAGCGCGGCAAATGCTGATTGTCCGCAAACCAGCCTCGTTGCTCTCGTCCTCTTCGATTATCAATTCTCCTTATATTATATTATTATTTTCTCTCTCTCTCTCTCTCTCTCTCTCTCTCTCTCTCTCTCTCTCTCTCTCTCCCTCTATTCTCCTTTCCTACTTCTTTCTCCATATTTAGAGAGAGAGAGCAGAGAAGAGAGAGGAGTAGCAAGACCAGTTCAGGAGAGATAAAAAGACAAAGTTTTTCCTGACGTAGTTCAGAGAAAGGGGGAACGACCTCGAAGGTAGGAGAGCGAGGAGAGAGAGAGGAGAGAGAGAAGGATGAGGAGAGAGGAAGCATGCACACCGTTGAGATGACGTCACAACGGCAGGAGTGAGGCGAACCGGGCAATTTAAGGGGGGGAAAAGGGAAAAAAAAAAAAACCCCCGGGTTTTCCAAATAAACCCCCCCCTCAAAAGGGAAAAATTTAAGGGGGGGAAAACACCCCTTAATTAACTCCCTCCCTTCCTTTTCCAAAATTTCTCCCTTTCCAAAGGCCCCCCCCACCTCCCTATTCCCCAATTCCCCCCTTCTTTTTCCTTCCCCTTAAGGGCTTTCTCCCGGGGTTTTTTTTTTTTTTTTCCCGGGGGGAAAGGGGGGGGGGAAAAAGGGGAAAAGGGGGGGGGGGGGGGGGGGGAAAAAAAAGGGGGGAAAAAAAAAATTTTTTTAAAAAAAGGGGGGGGGGGGCCCCCCCCCCTTTTCCCCCCCCCCCCCCCCCCAAAAAAAAAAAAAGGGGGGGGAAATAGAAAACCCGGGGGGGAAAAAAAAAAAAAAAGGGGGGGGGGGAAAAAAAAAAACCCCCCCCGGGGGGGGGAAAAAAAGGGAAGGGAAAAAACCCCCAGGTTTTTAAAATTTTTTTTTTGATAAAATTTTTTTTACAATCTAAGGGATTAGGGACCAAAATATTTAATTTTTTTTTTTTTTATTTTTTATTTTTGGTTTTTTTATTAAAGGGGAAAAATAAAAGGGGGGGGGGGGGCACTTGCCGCTAATAAGAGCTCGCCTTCCCTTTTTGGGGGTTTTTTTGCTCTACCAAGGGGCGGCGCGAGGAGGCGGGGGCCGGGGACACGGTGCTTAAGGGTGGGGGTCACCAACGCCCATGTGGCACCCCGCAAATTAATTTCTGCTTGGGGAATCTAGGATTTGTTTTTTGGGGCTTCTTTTTTTTTTTTTTTCCTCCCCCCTTCTCTCGGTTTGGGCTCACGTTTTTTTTTTTTTTTTTCTCCCCTCCTTCTCTTCTCTCTCTCCTCTCTCTCCTCTCTCTCTCTCTCTCCCCCTCTCCCCCTCTCCTCCTCTCTTTCTCTTTTCTTTTCTCTCTTCCTCTTTCTCTTTTTCCTCTCTTCCTCTCTCCCTTTTTTTTTTTTTCCCCCCCCCCCTTTTTTTTTTTTTTTCTTTCTTTCTTTTTTAAAAAAAAAGGGTTTTTTTTTTTTAATCTTTTTTTTGGTTTCCTCCCCCTTTTCCCCTTTTTTTTTTTTTCCCCTTTTATTTCTCTTTTTTTTTTGCTCCTCCAAAACTAAAAAGAGCGAAATTGTTTTCATAAAAAAGAGAGAGAGAGGGGAGAAGTGGGAAAAGAGAGAGAGAGAGAGAGAAAGAAGGGGGATGAGAGAGAAAGAGGAGAAAGAGAGAGAAGGAGAGAGAAGAGAGAAAAGAGAGAGATGGAGAGAAAAGAGGAAATCAAACACAATAAAAAATTAAAATAGCAAAAAATTCTTTCTTCAAAATTTTTTACTTCTTAACTAATAAAGAAATCAGGCTTTTAAAATTAAGGTCAATCTTCTTAAATCGACTGACCTAATGCCTTCTGCCTTGAAAACCCTTGGAATAAAGCATTGTAAAGGATATTGTAATCATTCAGGTTTACTTGGTGCCGTGAAGCTTTAAAATATGCACAACGAAGAAAATCAACACATATACTAAAAACAAACTCAACGTCACTCCTTTGCGATGAGCCGTCAGCCTCACACCCACACTGCGTTCATTTCGTTAGAGAAGGATCATCTTTCAGAAAATTAATTGGCGAGGCTTGAGAGTAAATGCTTCATCTTCCTATGCTTGAAACTGAACCAAGAATAACGAGTTTGTAAGTGTTTTCTCTCTATCTCTCTATTTCTCTCTCTTTCTCTGTTTTTATCTCTCATCGCTCCCTCCATCAATAAAGGTATATCTCTGTTATTCACTGTCATTGTTATTATCATGGACCTCCTCATTCCCTCCCCATACCACCATCACAACGAACCACTCCGTCACCCATGTGTTGCCAGAACAGGACCCATCACGGACACGCAGGATGAATAATGAAGCATAACGGTGTAAGAAGGTTGTCGGTGGTAAGTTGTTGCTTCCGATGTGTCGCTCGGACAGGAAGACAAGGCTACGTTGCAATCAATGCCTTTCATGGTTGTGGTTTCATCCGTGTTTTTTTCGAACCTACACGTCGACCTTTTGACTTCATGCATGTAAGAGAGAGAGAGTTCAAATAAAAAATATTTTATTTACACTGAAATAGGGGTTATTCTTTACAATTCCAATAAAACACAGTATAAGATAAAATACAAAAATAAAATTAAAAAATCACATACCAAAAAATTGTGTCATAATACTAAAACAATGTTAAAAGGATACAGACATTGCTAAAAATTATGGTAGGTTATATAATTGATGTGTTATTTAAAAGGAGGCTGGTAAGTTTACTTTTAAATGTAGGCAAGGTAGCAGCATCAGTGATATTAAGTGGCTGATTGTTCCGTATTTTAGGCCCTATGACATCCATACTTCTATCACCCGCATCTGTTTTTGTTTTGGGTACATATAAACAATTTTGCTGTCTGGTTCTGTTTTTGGTTACCTCACAAACAGTAGGAGGTTTCTTGAACCATGCAGGGTAAAAATCGTGTAATACCTTATAGACAGTGGTACATGTGTCTAATTTATGCTTCTCTTTTACTTATATCCACCCTAGTTATTTTAATATAGGCGTTACATGGTCGTATTTCTTAGCACCACCTATGGCTGCAAAGTTTTGTAATTTTTGGACATCGCTCATTATTGTTAGATTTGTTGTGCCCCATATCCGAATACAGTAGTTGATTATGCTGAGTACTAATGACTGCACATCAATTATTCGGGAGGGTTTATCAAGATTGTCACTTATACGGCTTATGAACATTAGTGTACCAACAATTTTTTTATGTACCTCATTAATATGTTTGTCGAAAAGCATAAACCGATCAATGTACATACCTAAGTTTTAAATGATTGCTTGGGGTGATGGTATCCTCATCTATTTTGATGACGGTATTGGAAGGACATGTGACAAAAGTTGCCTATTTCCAATAAAATACACTGCGTTTTGCTGGAGTTAGCATTAAACCAATACTAAGAAAAAAATTTCTTGACACTTTTTAAAGGGTTTCCTTCCTTTTCGAATGAGCCATTAAGTTCATCTACATTACTGGTATGAAATAATTGAGTGTCACAGCCTATTGGATTATTGTGCAGTCCTTGACATATTCAGCTAAATCATTGACGAAGATTTAAATAGGATTGGGAACCCAAAAAAATCCTTGTGGGACCCCATAATAAATTGTGGTTTTTACTTGAAAAAATTTTTTTTTATGCGAACAGATTGAGTTCTGTTCCTCAGAAAACTGTCAAACACGTAGGAATCAATTTTGAGCTTGAGACATTTATTTTATAAGAATCATGTAATTAACACTATCGGAAAGCTTTTGATAGATCACACAGAGTGAGCAAAATAATTTGTTCTGTGCCATGTTGTTGTATATTTCATCAGTAATGACAGTAAGAGCAGTCTCAGTGGACAACCTAGGCCTGAAACCATCCTGGCTATATGATAGAAGCTTTCTGACTTCTAGGTGGTGTATTAGCTGGTTTGCAATTATTTTTTCTAATATTTTTTTATACCATCGAAAAAAGTGAAATAGGTCGAAAATTGCTCACGTTATAAGCGTCTCCGTTTTTAAAAATAGGCAGCCCTATTGCATGCTTCCAGGCGTCAGGGAAAACACCAGTAACAATGGACGTGTTGATAATAAATGTTAAATATAATGCTATTACATACAATGCATCCCTAACAAATTTCAATTGTATAGCATCCGAGCCAACAGCGTTAGTATCATTTAGATCTTTTATAGTCAATATTTCAGTGTTTACGTCAACAGGTTGAGGCCTAAATGGTCAGTGTCCATAGAAGCAGTATTTGGATCTTGAGGTGTAGGCACGTTTTCACCCAGAATACATTGTGTTCTTTCATTAGTATTTTTTCCTACGTTTGCAAAGTAGGTATTAAATTCTTCTACTTTATTTCTTGCTTCATCAAAAGAATCTTCATTAGATTTACATTTTTCGTTAGGAACAATCTCCTGAATGAGTTTCCAGATTGCGGCAGTATTACCTGTACAGTTATTAAATTGTTTGTTGTAATGTGAAGACTGAGCATTGCGAATGCGGGTAGTGACCAACTTTTTCTCTCTTTTATACTCTTCTTGTAGTGTTGTATTCTTACGATCAGCTTTTAATTTACTCTGAACATTGTTTCTGATCTGAATAGCATGACGTATGTTATCATTCATCCATGGAGCAAAAGGGCTACGAATTACTTTTGTAACAATTGGAGCACATTTGTCTAGACTTTTAATAAAAACATCAGTAAAAATTATCACTTGCTCATTTACATCGTCAGGTAAAAATATTTTGCGCATATCATATGAGTTCTGCATTAATATTGAAGAGAAAGTGTCTTGACTGTAGTCTCCTAGGTGACGAAATGTTTTAATAATAGGTTGGCGTTTGGGTTTACTTATGTCAACTTTTACGCTAATAAGGTCATGGTCGGCGATTACTTGCGGAACAACATCATGTGTTAGAATTATATCAGGGTTGTTAGTTTTTAATAAAATCTAGGGGAGTTGTGATGTTGGAGTAATTCTAGTGTGTTTGTCTATGATTTGATTCAGTTTGTTGTTCATTATTAATTTGCTTAATCTATTATCTTTTGGGAGTAAATTATCATTAAAATCACCAAGGATAAAAAGGGACTTCTTTCTGACACTTATTAGCCCGAAAACATCTTCTATGTAATCAAAAGATACTGCTAAAGCTTTTGGATGCTGTTACATACAACCTATAATAATAGCAGGTAGTTTGCGGCATTGCACAGAAATCCAAATATCTTCAATGCCAAGCGGTCTAGCCCTTTCACGCACGGTGACGCGATCGCGTCAAAACGGGCTCGTCTACATCTGAGCTTTTGACGCGAAAATGCGTCAAAAACATTTTAAAAAATCGGCCAAAAAATAAAGTATTTATCAGAATCCGTCAACATTTAATGCGTCAAAGATCCAAGCTAGCCTATAATATAAACTAATTGTCAACTCGCTCTGAGGTGGATTTGAATGGATAAGGGCTTGTTTCCCAGCCCCACTCTCAGCAGGCAGCCTGTCAGCGGGACTGCCCCGTCCCTTAAAAAGTGTCTCGAGCCGGGTAAGCCATACTTGTAAACCTAATCCGTCTTTCCCGCATGTGTTTTCAGTTTTCCCCATTTTCTCAAGAACTACTGGCCATCCCGAAAATTCTAATGGTACGTTGGAACCCTCACAAAAATCCGCTTTTATTGGCATATAAACTATAAAAAGTTGACTCAGGAAGTATCGAGCTATGAAGTGGTGAACGTAAGTATTTCTCTTTACGCAATGTTTTTTCTAAGTCGTTAAACTCCGCTATTTACTTGCATTTCTTGTTATTTTTGTCTTTCATAAGGCAGAATAATCTCTTGCGAAACCAACGATATATAATAATGCCAGGAAAAAAGAATAATCGTGGTTGAAATTGATAACATAACCAAAACATTCGCCGCAGAGTCAGGCCATTACGCGTGGCCCCTCAGAGAGCCCCAGACTGATGTCAATGTGGACGAAAAAACTTATTAAACTTTTCGTGCGTGAAAGGTCTAGTGATATCTAAAGTTATTAGGTTAGATTTAAGTATTTGTCTTACATATATACATGCACCAGCACCACGTCCATTATCACATCTAAAAACCTTATAATTAGATACTTTAATATAATTGTCTGGCGTATGTGGAAGGAGCCAGGTTTCCGTAACACATAAAACATCTATATTTCTTTCTTCAATTAAAAGTTTTACTTCATCAAGACTGGATAAAAGAGATTAGGCATTAATATGTTCAATGACTAGAGAGTCCTTTCTTGGAGTAGAACTACCGGCAGAGTCTTCTTCGCCATGCCTCTATGTAGAGTACTCTCTCTCTCTCTCTCTCTCCTTCTCTCTCTCTCTCTCTTTCTCTCTCTCTCTTCTCTCTCTCTCTCTCTCTCTCCTCTCTCTCTCTCTCTCTCTCTCTCTCCTCTCTCTTCTCCTCTCTCCTCTCTCTCTCTCTCTCTCTCTCTCTCTCTCTCTCTCTCTCTCTCCTCTCTCTCTCTCTCTCTCTCTCTCTCTCTCTCTCTCTCTCTCTCTCTCTCTCTCTCTCTCTCTCTCTCTCTCTCTCCTCTCTCTCTCTCTCCTCCTCTGTAATAAATAAATAAGATAAAACTCTGTAATACCTACATAAGCGACTTTTATGACCTAGAGACTGACATGTACCACATTGTAATTTATGATCAAATCTGCAAGAGGATCGTCTATGATTAAACTCTCCACAATTGTAACATCCAACTTTCTGCATATGGTTTTCATCGTGTCTGTGGGGAGAATAGTTGTGGTTGTCTTTGTAGTAATTGTTATAATAAGTTTCGTGTAATCTGTCAAACTTATTATGTGTGGGTATATTAGGTTGCCAAAAGAGTGGCTGACAACGTGTCACCTGCCATTCCCTTGGTGGTGTGGGGGTGTAATTGTTATGTGGGCGGGTAAAGTTGCGCCGCACGACCTTTACCCGGGGATCTGGGGTCTGATGGTTAGAGAGAGAGAGAGAGAGAGAGAGAGAGAGAGAGAGAGAGAGAGAGAGAGAGAGAGAGAGAGAGAGGAGAAGAGGAGAGAGAGAGAGGAGAGAGAGAGAGAGAGAGAGAGAGAGAGAGAGAGAGAGAGAGAGAGAGAAGAGAGAGAGAGAAGAGAGAGAGAGAGAGAGAGAGAGAGAGAAGAGAGAGAGAGAGAGAGAGAGAGAGAGAGAGAGAGAGAGAGAGAGAGAGAGAGAGAGAGAGAGAGAGAGAGAGAGAGAGAGAGAGAGAGAGAGAGAGAGAGAGAGAGAGGACCCCCCCCCTTGTTTGATGAGAATAGAACCCTCATTCCTACCTTATTATTTTTCTGTGTTTATCATGATGTGAAAGTTTTTATCTCGGTCAAGTGGCCTCGCGTATATTGATTGGTACTACGTTATTGCAGTCATGCTCGCCTTTTGTCACCTTTAGTTCTGCCTCGCTGATCTCAATGACCTGAACATAAATATGTCGAAAAAAAAGATGATTCATACCATTAAAAAAAAATGTATGATTAATTTTGGGAGGTCTGTATTAATATACACTAATTAAATTACACACCTGTTTATCGTTGTAGCTATATAATTATATTTTTTTCAGTTCTGGTTCTGCTACGAGTGAGACCGACATTCATCTCTCGGGTGAGTGTTCACCTTCTGTTATTGTTTTGGTGGTGAACAGTGCGCATCTGTATTTTTTACATTAACTTTTCATGTTTTTGTTCTTCTTGTTCTTATTTCTTCCTCTTCTTTTTCTATTATGTTTCTTATTCCAGCTTTCTCTCCGACCGTTTGTAAGGTAACACGGAGGGGGGAGGGTTGTGGTTAGCAAGTTACCGCTACTACTTAAATATGAATAATCTCAAAACTTACTACCTCTAAAGGTTTTTTTTGCACATGTGGTAGTAGAGGAGAATTAAGGAATATATTCAGCTCTTTCACCGTCTTTATTATTGTGTTAAAAGATTATTTATGTCGCCACAAATTTGTGTAATTAACGTAACGCAAACTGGTATTTTGGGCCGCGTGCTCAGTGTGACTTCTTTATGTATTTACCTTTTTCGAATATTTTCTGGGTCCGTCGTTGTTCTGGCAACACACGTCAGCCAGGGTGGGCGAGGGCACGACCTTGGCGAGGTCGGTGCCCACATAGTACGTATATGCTATTGGCTTTCGTTGTTTATGGCATATTCTTAGCGTTGGAAATGATTCATAAAATAGAGGTATCTCTTTATTGTCAGAGCAGAGTACATCTCTCTTTACTCATAAAAACCATTAGCGTATATCTAAGATATTCTAACAAGCCTGATGGCGCATACAAATGTCGTGGTTGCGGCGGTGGGTCGGGCATCCCTCGCGCTGGCAAGCCGGCACCAGACAACTCCGCATTCCTAGAGCTCTTTTCTGGGCTCATAAATTAAGGAGGATGCGGAGTGAAGCCTTCTAATTATTCATAATACAAACTATTCATAATACAAACACTACGTATGTCACTGTTTGTTTTACTGAGCCGTGGTGGCCATGGTCCGAGGGAGTGCGTTGTCTGTCTAATTTCTATCATCATTAAAGCTTCAGCCCAACACAATACTTCAGTAGTCTTATGGCCTTTTATATTGCTATCTAAACTATCGTATTATGCAGTAAAGTTTAGACAGTTAATCTTAAGTTCCAAGTTATCATATACTTAGAAAGAATGAAATGTTACTATGATTTGTAGACAATGAGATACATTATCACAGTATCAACGCAAAGGAGCAGAGCATGCACTATGCGTATTATTATTAAAGTCTTTGTCATGAAATATACTTACACGCACTAATACACATCACTGACTGAGGGAGAACTCCATTACTTGTTTTTCGGGTGACTTATGTGTTATCAAGGTATCATTTATCTTTATTAGCTTTATTTTTAAATCTTTAAGGTATCTGTCTTCATACGTATTAGATGCATGTTTTGAGAGAGAGAAAGAGAGAGTGTGTGTGTGTGTGTGTGTGTGTGTGTGTGTGTGTGTGTGTGTGTGTGTGTGTGTGTGTGTGTGTGTGTGTGTGTGTGTGTGTGTGTGTGTGTGTGTGTGTGTGTGTGTGTGTGTGTGTGTGTGTGTGTGTGTGTGTGTGTGTGTGTGTGTGTGTGTGTGTGTGTGTGTGTGTGTGTGTGTGTGTGTGTGTGTGTGTGTGTGTGTGTGTGTGTGTGTGTGTGTGTGTGTGTGTGTGTGTGTGTGTGTGTGTGTGTATTCATCTAGTTATATTCATCTAGTTGTATTTTACAGGGCCAGAGCGACGCTCGTATGGCCCCGTCTCCATATCAACATTTTTATCATTCATCCTTAGTTCTTAGTGTTGGCCGAAGCCATCAACCCGGGAGGCGGGTCACAAACCCCCGATTAATACCCGGTACCCACCACTGCTGGGTGGACAGCAGGGGCTCGGGTTTTAAGAAGACCGCCCGTCTGTCTTCGCTCCGCCCGGGGATCGAACCCGGGAATTCTCGGTTGTGAGCCGAGTGTGCTAACCCTTACACTACGAGCTCCACACACACACACACGTGTGTGTTGTGTGTGTGTGGTGTGTGTGGTGTGTGTGTGTGTGTGTGTGTGTGTGTGTGTGTGTGTGTGTGTGTGTGTGTGTGTGCGTGTGTGTGTGTGTGTGTGTGTGTGTAGGTGTGGGGGTGTGGGGGTGTTGGGGTATGGGTGGGGGGGGTATGGGTGTGTGTGTGTGTGTGTGTGTGTGTGTGTGTGTGTGTGTGTGTGTGTGTGTGTGTGTGTGTGTGTGTGTGTGTGTGTGTGTGTGTGTGTGTGTGTGCACAAAATAGATGAAGACATTTATATGATGAAGCAACCAGGAACTTTTGAGGAAGATTGAATGTCGCAGCGTGTATTTGTGAACAATTTTCTTTGGAAGCATCTTAGAGTGCGTTTTCATATCACCCAGTTTGCTGTAATTGCTTTTTTACTATAAATTTCAGATAATCATTATCGTATCGCCGTGACTTGCGTAGCCATGAATATGGGAGGTGACGAGGAAGCACTTGGCGGCCGAGCTCGGTTTAGCCACAAGTTATATTACTGATGTAGACATTAAGAATCACCTAGACTGTACTATCTATAAAACGTGATCAAGTTGAAAGGATTCCTTTACTTTTGTTCTGCTTTGTATTATTTTACATTTTGTACTCTCTTGTTACATAATAGGCAGTGGCGGCTCGTGGCATAGGGCTACAGAACTGCAGCACCCCCAGACACTCACTGCCAGGTGTATGATATTTTTAGAGACACAGCAGAATTGATACACTACTAGCAAATATATCATATTAAAAAGTCATTATATGTTATTTAATTATTTTCAATACGTTACTCAGTGAATTTTCATTAAAACCAGACGAAAATGTAAGATACTTTCATATTTGCTGTACGATTCATGTCTGCGCCACCGCCGCGTCACTTGTGAACACAAAGAGCTGCAGTCGAGGCAGCTTTTTAGTCTCGTCCCTCTCGTGTTTACAGTGCGTAAACCTTTTGTACCTGGCACAGGAGATACCGCGATCCTGAAGGCGGTTTTCTCAGGGAAAGGCCCACCATTGCACTCCAGCGGTGCTGACCCTTGCGATTAACCCAAATGTGGTGGTCGAGTGCGAAATTTTTGTTAGCGGGGGATTGCGTTCGCGCATCCCCCTTTTTGTTAAAGAAAAAAAGAGAAAAAAAAAGAGACGGTGTGGTTAAATCGTGCTTTCTTTAATTACCCTATGACGATGGAATATCCTGTGAAGTATTTGCAAAACATCAACTTATCCCATCTGACATTAAATGAAAAGACTGAAATCAAGCGGTACCGACTTTATTTTCAAGTAATACTGTAATTCTACCATCACCACCTCAACCCCCTCTACTACCAACACTACCACTACCACCCCCACCGTCCCTTCTACCACCACCACTACTACCATACCCTGAAATCCGTGAAAATCAACTACAACTCATACCTGAGATAGGTAAGTTTGTGTAAAGCTCGCAGTCCCCCCATTTTATTTTATCACGAGCCGCCACTGATTATAATTGTACAACAAGCCTTTTCTTTATTTCCAAACCGCTTTCTTTGGCTCAACTCATGTGTCTTCGTAGGCACCAAAATATATCATAAAGGAACGAGGCATTTTTAATCTTAGCTCTGCAGGGTTACTGGAGTGATTATAGCAACGGCCACCTAGATTTTCGAGCAATTATTAATGCATGTAAAGATGTTTATGTTCATATATGCAAATAACATACTGCTGACTTCATTTGTGCCTCATTTGAATGGTGGACCTTACCTACTCCGGCATCTATTACCTGTTTACAACCAGGCTAATTATAAAGTACTTGCTGAAAAATGTTTATGCGATCAAGATACAAATGACATTTATATACTTTTGACTTATTGGTGCATGCAACCTGAATATCACAAATCGTTGGCGCCTGAACCTATTAAGAACATTTATTATGGTTGAAGGAATTACGGATTTATGCATGTAGTTGACTATTGATACGCCTATGGGAGTCCTCAGATAGTAGAAAAATCCTTATACCGTCAATAAAAATTAGCAAGGCAAGGTTCGTAAAATAAAATCGCTAAATACGCAAAAAATTATAGATAGATAAATAGAAATAGATAGATTGGATATATATATATATATATATATATATATATATATATATATATATATATATATAGAGAGAGAGAGAGAGAGAGAGAGAGAGAGAGAGAGGAGAGAGAGAGAGAGAGAGAGAGAGAGAAGAGAGAGAGAGAGAGAGAAGAGAGAGAGAGAGAGAGAGAGAGAGAGAGAGAGAGAGAGAGAGAGAGAGAGAGAGAGAGAGGAGAGAGAGAGAGAGAGAGAGAGAGAGAGAGAGAGAGAGAGAAGAGAGAGAGAGAGAGAGAGAGAGAGAGAGAGAGAGAGAGTAGAGAGAGAGAGAGAGAGAGAGAGAGAGAGAGAGAGAGAGAGATTTTCAATGAACTCCTTAATCGTAAGTATGACATGAGACAAGTTTCTGTCATGTGTTTAATGTGTTTAATACTGTGATATTTGTTATATTATAGGAAAAAAAATATATGACTGAGAGGATTCAAATGTTTGGCTAAAGATTTGTATATTTTAGATTTTTTCTATATGTGATATGTGCAAATTCAATCTTATAAATATCGAATATGTACTTATGCAAGCACATATTAGAATACTGTGAAAAGAATGACATTTCTAGTGCGTGCCGTTATCAGCTATGAGTCGGGGCGCGGGAGGCGAGAGAAGGGTACGCGTGACGTCATCAACCTTGGGCGAACCCGTTTTCTTTCGCCCCAGGGAATTCCATGATCAGACCTTGTAATACTCTATAGACCTTGCCTCTAACCGCCCTATAATTCTTCCCATCCCATTCTATGACCACTACGAACTTTCCCTTCACCACATCCCCAACACCGAACTTCCCTCCCCAGAATTCTTCCTCTGGCTCTTTGTCTCTTCACCATACTTCTCCATTCCCCAATAGTGTTTTTCCTATGCCCTATCTCTTCCACCTTTACATAAGGACATAAGAAAATAAGGAAGCTATAAGAGGCCTTTCCACGCAACCATCCCACAAGTACTCATCACCCATAACACACAATCTCCACCCATTGTCCTATTTCTCACTTCATTATTTCATTCACCACGCTGTTTACAGAGGAATGATCGAGGAGAAAACTTTAGGGGAGTGTTTAATCGAAAATCCAAAACTGTTCCTTAATACTGTAGCTCGCTTTCCATAGTCCTCACCCAACCTCTAATATTACCTGTTAAATGCAGACTTAACTTGCTTCTATCCTCCCTAATTAGTTTGTGGGCTACCGTAGACCCCCTTCCCCCCTTTTACTATATTTATTTTGAGCTTCCCGTTTGATTGCAATAAAAAATCTGAGTCATTAAAGGTTGCGGTCATGCCATAATATGACCGGTTCCATAGCAGCGATAGGCTAGAAAAATTATATCTGATGAAAAATGTAATATATCTGTAACTAAATCACACCAAACAAAAACATATGTCCAATCAAGTTAATGGCAAAGCAAGCGCAGCCTACATTAAATCCTCCTCCGCCTCTATCTCTTCATCGCCTATTACATCTTACTGAATGATGTACACCTCGGTATCCAGATCATCGTCATCCTCGTCCTGGTCACCTTCGTCCTGATCTAAAAATAGGTTAGTCAGTTCTTTGGCCAGCGTTTCTTCCTGGTTCCATTTGTATTCCAGTCTGGCACCTTATGGAATGTAATGGTATTATGGTAGTAATGGTAGAGCTGTCCTCCCCTGCTGCCACATCTAGCCCAATCTCCGCTGATGCTAATGGCGCTACAGAAAGATATGATCAAAATAAATGTTTGAGAAGGTAACTACGTGCTTACAATACAAAATATAGTATATATATATATTTAATCACAACACCAAAGAAGGTTTGTCATGTACGAAACCAACTTTCAACTGAGCTGAGTGTACGAAACGACTATGGTTTCGTATAGGAAAAACTTTTTGGAGTACGAATCTACTGGTGTACGAAACAACTTTTATACGAACTGACCCCACTCGACAATCTAACCTAACCTCCTAACCAAATGTAACCACACCACCTAGCTGGGGGGCTCCGCTCCCCAAGCACCTATAGTAGGCCAAGAAAAAATAGTCTGTGTCTCTGAAAACGACCGCGAAACTCTCGTCCAGTATGCATTTAATATAGGCGGCCTGATTCAACTGGCGGCCCGAATCAACTGTATCCCGTGTGCACGGTAACGGGCTAATCTAGTTTCTTTTATTTTCGCCAGCACGGTGGCAGGCTTGACTACCTTGAGCCCTTTAGAGTTAGACATGCCCAATGATAGCTTAAGAGGCAAGGGAGGGAGCGCTCATAAAGGGTAGCTCTTTTTTAAGGATATTTGGTCACTCTGGATTTTCTCTTATTGACTCAAAATATCCTTTAAAACGACACTTACATACCTTCTAGCATCTTTCGGGAACAACTGCAGCCTCACTCCAGGGTGTTTACGTCTCTTCTTGTCACACACACAGTAGCAATAGCGAGAGGCGGCGTGCGGCATTCGTGCGTCTTTGGTGTCAGTAGCCATGTGGGCCTTGTGGGTCTGTTTGTTTACATTCCCTGAAGAGGCGACGGTAGCGCCATCTAAGCGCCAGCAAGTGCATAGGGCAGGGATTTTCTGCTTACATAGGACTCCACCTTCCTTGTCCTCTATATTCCTTGGTCTTTCCCAAGGCGTCCCCTGGTAAGGCTATTGCGTGCTCGTGTTTCGTTAACAGTGATAAGAGTTCGTGCTCTAAATCAGGTCGGCTGGTAGGTTTAAGGTGGTTGAAGAGATCTCTCCCAACCTCTACATCTTTCTGGAATGAGCAGATGAATGGGTCAGTTGCATTTCCTGAGTTCTGGTTTTCATTTACTATTTTAATCGGGTGTTCACAGACTTGGAAGGACCCTACTTGGGTTCCTGGTTTCAAAGTGATGTTCTTATTCAGTGTACTCATTACTAAAACTTCTATTTTCCCATTCTCTGATTTATATACAGCGGAATCAAGCTGTGTTCCTCTTACTCTAATGGATTCTGGCATTGTAAATACTTCTGTATCCTGCTGTAATCCCTTTAACTCCAGTGTCACCTTGTTAATTGACATGGCATGCAATAGCGTCGACTCTATCACATGTCCTGAAATAATTATCATGGCTTCATCTGGGTCTTTAACTTGTTCCTTTGGTGCTGTCTCAGTGTATTTACTAGCGTGTGCTACCTTTTCATACCTGGTATTAAGCATTTTGCTTGTCTTTGGTGTGACTTCACTACTCATCTGTTTCGGTGCAGTGTGTAAATCAGGGACCTTGAGCAGTAATTTTTCCTTTCTCTTGGGCTTATCAGTAGCCTTTGATCGCTCTGCCACGCTATCGGGTGTGTTAAAAGCATAATTTGCATTTGTATTTAGCACGCCTATAACGGGTTCTGGATTCAGAAATGGGATGAATTTGTATGAACAGTGAACACCACGGTCTGGTTGAGATACTGTGATCTCTTGCTCACGCATTGTAGCAAATCCTATTAACAAATCTCCAGGGAAGAATGGTTTGTCTACCACCATCGCGGTTATATCGAAATCAAAATAATCTCCTATAGTAACAGTGACTTGAGTTTTTCCAACTGTACGTAATTTTTCGCCTGTCACGCCTTGCAGTGTGTATGGCACTGGCTCAATAAACTTAACACCTGGTCTTACTTTATTTAAGATTTCAAGACTTATTATGTTCACCATGGATCCTGTGTCTAGAAAAATTTGAGTGGGCGTGTGGTAAACTTTGCCTTCAATCAATGGGCCTTCAGTGTGTTTGTTTACCGGTATTATTAGTTTTGTTTCTCTTTCTAAATTCTCTAAGTCTTCAGTTTGTCGGTTCTCTTGACTAATTTGAAGAGTAGTGTTCCCTTTCTTGTGTTTACCTACGAAGGGGTTCCTGTACGAAAATGTTGAGCTCGAAAAGTGCTAGCTCGCCGCGCGCGACAATCTCTGGTTCTGTGTCCTATGTTTTTGTGGTAGCTACACTAAGGTTCCTGGTAGCAGCTTCTTTCGGTGTGTCCTGTATATTGACAGCTACCGCAAGATGTTGAATTGTAACAATCCATCGCGACGTGGCCTGGTCGTCCGCACTGATAACATTCTATTTGAGGAGGGCGTTGCCATGAGACGCTTCGAGGTCTATTTTCTGTTGGGCATCCACTACGTGATATGGATCTACTGTACCGCGTTCCAGGTTGGAAGCTACTGGCCTGTGGCGGCGGCGGCGTGTGGGTTGATTGTACCGGCATCACATACGAGTCGTGCCTAGGATTTGTCTCGGCATATCCTCTTAGCAAGCAATTTATTTCTCCTAAGGACAGTGTTTCCTTCAAATCCTTGTATAGCCTTTCGCTTGTAACGTCATCATAATCACTTAAAATTTTCGAGAACATGATTAATTTGGACACTAGTGTTACTGACATGTGGTCTCCATCGAGGGGCAATGTCCATGTGGAGGTCTTTAGCATTTTCTCCATATCCTGTCCCCACAGATCAAACTTTGCAATATACTCGGTGACGAGTTGGGAGGCAGGTCGTTTCAATGCAAGCATTTTAACCATAGCCCGGAGGGTGTCTTGGTCACTCTTCTTCGAGAAGTGCCTTCTGAACACCTGAACATAAGCGTCGTAATCGTCTAGCTCTTCTAATTGTCTGTAACAGATAGCATGCCTTGCCCTGCCATTTTCGGCGTCTACATGTTGTTTAAGCACTTCTATCTTCAATCTTTCTGAAGTAAGTTTCTTATTTGCAATCAGGGTGTCCACTCTAAGCAGGTATTGATTTACTTCTATAGTGTTAGCGTCCCCAGAAAACTTTGGGACTCCGGCGGCGGAGGTGATAATCTCATGCCTAACAATTTTCCCGGGTTCTTCATCACCCATGTTTATTTGTATTTGTTTTGAATGTAGCTTATGATATAATATAGTGCCTATGGGACTCTTTCTTAGCTGTCTTTTACGAACTCGTGAGGTCGGTGACATTTACAGAATATTAAGACTTCATACCTTGGCTTGGAGCGAATGGAGAGAGAGAAGCAGAAGTAATACCTAAACCTTGTGATCTGGGATGACGGCAGCGGCGTGGGTACACACATACACACAACACAACACCTTTCTTCGTATCTCAGGATCTTCCTGTTAAGGGAGGGTTCCTATGTTTCCTTTCTTGCTTTAATTGTTCTTCTTGTTGTTCTTCTTGTTGTTCTTGTTCTTCTTGTTCTTGTGTTTCTTCTGTTTCTTTCTTCTTAGTGCGTTTCTTCTAAGACGTGAGGGAAACAATTAACAAGCGAGGAGGCGAGTGAAACGACTGACGGGAGACGGTGAGCGCGAGGGACGGTGTGTATGTCCAGCCTGGGATGGTTAGGCTTATTTATCTTCGGTATTGGCTGGCTGGCTTCGGTAGGTGGTGGCTGGCGCTAGCGACGGCTTTCTTTCTTCTTCTGTTCATGTGTTTCCTTCTGTTTTTCAGTCTCTTCGGAGTTATGCATGTAAGTTCAGATCGTTTTTGCTGCCACCACTGTAGGTGCGGGTTTGCTATTCACTGGTAGGCATGCACTTTGGTCATGCAGTGGTTGGCATAATCAGTCGGTTACCTTTTTTTGGTTTAATTATGATAACAATGACTTCGTTCATGCACTTGTAGATTGTTCAGTAGTGGTCTCTCACTGTCACTCGGTTCACTCGCGTCTCACGGATGTTTCACTCGTGAGGTGGCCCCCACACACTCGGTCACGTGTGTGTCCTTTGGGGACCAAAAGTTCTCTGTCTCAGAAAGTGAGAGTCTTTTCATATCGATCCTATAACCATGACGTCACGTCACGTCACGTCTTGGATCTACCAATAACGAGTACACAACACCAACTTTTGTTTTTCCTTCCACCAATCAGGAAAGGCTTCTAAAGAGCTGAGCAAATGCTTTCCTAATCTAAACCTAAATCTTTGTGATGACAAGCAGGAAGAGTTATCGGTTTCAGAGCCATTCCGGCGTTACATCTTTTTTTTTTCTCTCTCTCGCTAATCCATCATTCTAGCTAACTTATTCCTATCCTTATTCAGACTAAAAGACCTATTACACTATCGGAGACTTTGTAGACTCTGGTAAACCCGATCTTGTGTCTTATTGCCGGGAAAGGAAACGTCGAGAAGCACATCAATGTGTCCCATTGTTATAATTTCTTGAACATAAGGTTTTACTATAGATGCAAAGTGTTTTTATGTCAATTATTATGTTCTAGTCCCTTCCCCTGAAAACTAACATGTAGCGAGGCATTATATCATGCTTAAGCGATTTATAAACGAGAATAAACAAGCACTGTTTTTCTTTTATTGGCGAGCGAAGGTAACTAAATAGGACAGCTATCAAAGAGAAGCAAACACGAGGCAACTAACACCAATTTTGTATATGTTTTATCACCGGAGAGGTGCAGCAATGCATTCTCTCGCTTCCCTTGAGGGCGTAGATTAGGCTCACACCAACATGTCATGAGTGGCTTCGATCAGCTCGTCAATACATATTAATGCGTTCTGACTCTGCCTGATGGTGTGTGAAGAGAAGCTGGGCCATGCAGGGTTAAGGAAGCGTGTCTGCCGGACTGGGTATGGAGGGATGCGGTTGGTGGTGTGTGTTGGGGGAGAATGAGATGCAGGCTGGCGTGACCCAAGACCCTGAGCCGAGAGGAGAATCGTGTCAAACCTTGATGATCCAATGTTGTTATTTTTTTCGTTGATGCTTGCAATTCTAAAGCTATTAAGTTTGTAGTCCAGTGAAAGTGCAGCCATTTTGCTCATATGAATGTGGAAGGATAATAGGGATATTAAGTAGAATTAGACGAATATAAAATGACCGAACGATAAAATTGATGGTTCATGAAATGTTTACAGATTTGACTACTTAAAAAATGCCAGTGAATATCAACACCCAAATATATACCAAACAAGAAATCCTAAGTAGACTTTGATATGCCAAAATATATATTCGCGTCATGTCAATTATTTACTGATAAAGATGGTTTAGTACGAAGGCTATCCGAAGATACCTAAAGCTTTATCGCAACAAGAAAATATATTTGCGAAACCATTCACTTTTATTGCCCACATTAATTAAGTAAAAGTAACGGTCGAAATACCTTGAATATTACTACTTACAATCTCATTGGTAAAGGAAAACGTTGATAAGTACGAAAACCCTAATGTGGGAGATATCCAGAAATAAAAACATGCAAAATATGATCCAGATATTGAGTTGAAAAAAAATTGTGTAATAAAAACATTCACATACCACAAAAAAGCTTTAAAAAAAGTGAAATGCAGAAACGCCCCGATAACAGAAAATCAGAAAGTAAAATTAAATAGGCATATATAAAAAGAAACACACACACACACACACACACACACACACACACCACACCACACCCACCCACCCCCACCCACCCACCCCCACCCACCCCCCCCACCCACCCACCCACCCACCCACCCACCCACCCACCCAACCCACCCACCCACCCACCACCCACCCACCCACCACCCCACCCACCCACCCCCCACCCACACCCACCCACCACCCACCCACCACACACACACACACACACACTATTTCCCAAGAACCAAAAGTAAAATAGCACCGATGCACCGATGCATATAAACATTTCACGTGTTAGTTGCGCAAGAGGACCGATCCCTCAAACCATTCTGACGCTAACACTGGCAATCAAAAGCATAAATACGTACCAATCAAAACCACAACTGACCATAGAACTCAAACCGTCCTGTTGCAATGCTCAAGCTCCTTTTTTTTCTTCCTCTTTCTCCCTTACTCTTATATCCGCGACTTCTTTCCAGCGAGGCTTCCAGCGCCGCCTGCCAGACAGCGGAGGCACAGATTTGCTGCCTACTGTGATGTAGAGTAAAACATTAGGCAACTTAGCGGAATGGAAGATAGCCAGTATGAAGGGATTTTTCTCTCTCTCCCTCATTCTCTCTTCTGCTGCCACCTCTTCCCTCTCCTCACACTCCTTCATTCGCCTCACACTTCCTCCATAACCTTGCACCCCTTCCCTCTCTCATGCACTGACCAAGTCTATAAACTTCGAGCTGTAGTAAGAACATATGGAGGTCCTTAGACTGCCGGCCAAGGCAGCTAATGAAGGAGAGAGTGCACATTTTATGACTGGCGCCAGAGAGAGAGAGAGAGAGAGAGAGGAGAGAGAGAGAGAGAGAGAGAGAGAGAGAGAGAGAGAGAGAGAGAGAGAGAGTGAGAGAGAGAGAGAGAGAGAGAGAGAGAGAGGAGAGAAGAGAGGAGAGAGAGAGAGAGAGAGAGAGAGAGAGAGAGAGAGAGAGAGAGGAGAGAGAGGAGAGAGAGAGAGGAGAGAGGAGAGAGAGAGAGAGGAGAGAGAGAGAGAGAGAGAGAGAGAGAGAGAGAGAGAGAGAGAGAGAGAGAGAGAGAGAGAGAGAGAGAGAGAGAGAGAGAGGAGAGAGAGAGAGAGAGAGAGAGAGAGAGAGAGAGAAGAGAGAGAGAGAGAGAGAGGAGAGAGAGGAGAGAGAGAGAGAGAGAGAGAGAGAGAGAGAGAGAGAGGAGAGAGAGAGAGAGAGAGAGAGAGAGAGAGAGAGGTACACTCTGCATTCATAACTTACATTGATTCATTCTCATTTATTGCATGCATTCAACATTTATTTTTGTATCTATATGATTACAGGTTAATGCACATCCGCCATACACACATACATACATACATAAAGGGAGGCGGTGGCCGAGTGGTTAGCGTCTTGGAGTGCTGAACTCAATGTCCCGAGTTCGAATCCTGCCGGGGGCAACTGTTTCAAGGGCCTGGTAGGGGAGCAGAAGGTCCCGAGTTCAAGTCTCATCAAGGAGCAACTATCAAAGCCATTGTCGAGTGGCCGAAGCAACCCACATGCCGCATATACCTGTCTGCCGATTGCGAGTGTGACTGTGGACTCTATAGGCTACATGCGCCTTAACTGAAGATCTGAGCATCACAAAAAATGGAATCTTCACCTGAGACCACAAGTGTCACTATAAAAAATCCAGCCTGCGCCACCATCGGGCGACATCAACCAACATCAAGACTCTCCATATGCCTACAGGCGCTATAGGCTACAACGTAAAAGAAAAGAAAGAAAAAAAAATACATTAGACAGAGAGGAGACTTATAGCTAGCTTGCAACATCAGTCTTTTCCCCACGTGCGGTAAAGCTTTGTAGTGGCCTGTAGGAGTCATCAAAGACCCAGCAAGTTACCTTATCCCCGTCATACCTTGAATGACGGGGAAGAGAAAGTGCTTGGGATGTCCCGTCGCTCTAATACCTCTGATCGTTTTGCCCCGTCCTTATCTACTCTAAGCTGGAGATACAAAACCCTACCAGAGGCACGGCCAAATATAGCTTTGCCTCCCTCCTTGTTCGTGTAAGAAGGTTGACTGTGAGGATAGGAAGTCAAAGCCAACCGATTATGTACTGTAGATGCTAACACACACTGTCCTCAGGAACAAAGCTGACGTCGTGGTGGCCGTCGAGACGTTCCTGATTGATGAGTGTGTGACATCATGTGACAGAATCCCGGGCTATTGTCACTGGATGCGGCGTGATCGAGGCACCGGACAAGGCGGTGGTGTAGCAGTGTGTCACCGCGAGTTACTGCAGCTTCAGTTACTGCCTGTCCCGGTCCCCGAGGAGATAGAAGCGATGTTCTTCCGCCTTCTCCTCACACACAAAAGTGCTGTCTTGTTATGCACCCATTATCGCCCACAATGGCACGGCGCAGCACCCTTAGCCTTCCTCACCGACCAGCTGGATACCATCTTGGCCACCCGCGACTGCCAGAACAGCGTTATCGTGGGCGACCTGCATCAGCACTTGGTGAAAAGGGCCTTCACAGAGTTGACAGTGGTCCATGGGCTCACCAATCACGTCACCTTCCCCACACACGTACGAGGTGGCTCTCTGGACCCAGTGCTCACTGATCTTACTGCAGACTCAGTGCAGTGCAGCCAGCTGAATAGAGTTGGCAGCTCTGATCATAATGTAGTGCTCTCCCACATTGGCCTAGACCCCGCCAGCGAGGAAACATGCCAGCGGATCATTTGGCTGTGGGATAGACCTGATTGGCTGGCCATCAAGCGCGTCCTGTCTGACACTGACTGGGCCGCCGCGCTCTGCGGTGACGTGGATCACAATGTGGCCACCTTCACCGCCATTCTCCTTGCCGCGCGGGACCAACATGTTCCACATAGAGTGTACGAGGCTGAGCCGCGAGACCAGCCGTGGTTCGGTTTCAGGTGTCGCCTTGCCGCGGAGGATAAATACAAGGCCTGGGTGCGCCTAAAGCGCCGCCCCACACAGAGGAACAAAGCCCTGCACCGCGCCACCTGTAAGGCCATGACCAGGACAGCTTCATGGGCCAGGAACAGGTGGGAAAATGACGTCAGGAGGAAACTAGTCTCCAATCAAGTTGACCCCAAGCAATGGTGGTCCTTGGTGAAGGAGAGACAAGGCACCGTCACCCAGGAGAGGATCCCGCCCCTCATCACACCAGCAGGAGACTGGGTGGTAAAAAACCAGGAGAAGGCAGACCTCCTGGCGACGCACTTCAGCAGGAAGATGACGACACAGGACCCTGAGAGGCAGCCACCTCGCCTCACCCGTATGTGTCACCTGGGCCTGGAGAGCCCGGTGGTCACGGAGGACACCGTGGCCCGCCTCCTGCGTACCGTCAACATCAAAAAGGCGCCTGGGCCTGATGGTGTGAGTCCCTTCCTGCTCAAGCACTGTGCAGATGAGCTGATAAGGCCCCTCACGCACATCTTTCAGCAGTGCCTCCAAACGGGCGCCTGGCCAAGCCTGTGGAAGGAGGCTCGTTTTACGCCCGTACACAAGAAAAAGGAGAGGACTGATCCAGCCAACTATCGTCCAATCTCTCTCCTGTCAGTTGTCAGCAAGATCTTAGAAAGGATTATTGCAGAGCAACTTACCCGCCACCTAGAGGAGCACCACCTGATTGTCCCCTAGACAGTACGGGTTTAGGAAGGGACGCTCCGCCTCGGACCTGCTTCTCCTGCTCTCCAAATCATTGCAGGACTCCCTAGACTCTGGCCGCCCATCGCTGATGATTGCCCTGGACATCGTCGGGGCCTTTGACTGTGTGTGGCACAAGGGCCTCCTGGCAAAGCTTGAACAGCTCGGCATCACGGGACACCTGCTGGCGTTGTTCTCGAGCTACCTGCACAGCCGGAGTCTGAGGGTGGTGGTGAATGGGAGCACGTCAGCCACATACCCGGTGGAGGCTTCCGTTCCACAGGGATCGGTCCTGGGCCCCTTCCTGTGGAACATTTACTTCAATGACCTCCTCCAAAGCCTCCCTGTGGCGTCTGCCTATGCTGACGACTGCACCGTGTCCCACACCTACACCAGAGAGGAGACTGCGAACGTGATAGATGCCACCAACCGTCAACTTGGTGACATCACGGCCTGGGGAAGACGGTGGCAAGTCAAGTTTGCTGCCGAGAAGACCCAGGCCATGGTTATATCACGTTCGAGGGAGGACCCCAGGCTACTCGAGGGGAAGCTGAAGCTTGGGGACGATACCCTTGCCATCAAGAACTCAATCAACATCCTGGGGGTGGAGGTTGACTCCAGGCTCCGCTTTGACAGCCACCTGGAGACAGTGGCGCGTCGAGCCTCCCTGAGGGTGACTCTCCTGCGCTGAGTAAGGCACCTGCTCGACGCTGACGGCCTCATGCGGCTGTATAAGATCCAAGTGAGGCCCGTCATGGAGTACAATCCTCTCACCTGGATGAGTAGTGCCCAGTGCCACCTGTCACTGCTGGACAAAGTGCAGAGGCGTGCTGAGCGCCTCATACACCCAACCGACGACCAATATCACATGGAACGTCGCCCGCGGCAACAGTGGCAGCAGCAGCAGCGACGACAACAACAACAACATCAGCTGCAGCTGCAACAACACCAGCAACAACAACAACAACGACTACAGCAGGAACAGTGGCGGGATGATCCCCGCTCCCAGCTTGACAGCCTGGGGCAACGGAGGAGAGTCGGTGCCCTCACAGTTTTGCACAAGGCCCAGGTGCAACACTCTTCCCATCTTGCAGGACTTCGGGTCCCCTGGAGGAGGTCAGAGCGCGCTACGAGGACGGTAGCGTCAGGTGATCTCCTCCTCGAGACCCCGAGGACCCACACCGTGATGGGCCAGCGAGACTTTACATGGGCCACGGCGACACTGTGGAACACCTTCACGGTTGAGGTGGATGTCGTGGCCATGAACACCCAGCAGGTGAAGGTGGCGGCCCACAGATGGTGCCGCTTACATCCGCCTTAGTACCCGTGTGGCGTGACACAGTGTCGTGTCAATAGTGACACACAGTGACACACACATAGTGACACACATTGACACAGTGACACAGTGTACGTGTAAATAGTGCGCCTGAAAAGTGCCTGTGACGGACAGTGACCCTCAGCCTGTAACATTATATATTTAGTTTATCCTATAAAGCATAGATGTCCCCGGGACAGGGGACATCTTTAGCTTCTGCCACCCATTGCCTTCACCAACCTCTTTGCTATTTGTAGCCCCATGTATACCATGTCAGTTGTTTAAATAAAAAAATAGAAAAGAGAGAGAGAGAGAGAGAGAGAGAGAGAGAGAGAGAGAGAGAGAGAGAGAGAGAGAGAGAGAGAGAGAGAGAAGAGAGAGATAGAGAGAGGAAATCTCATGTGGGTGGTGGAAAGGTATAAGCCCTGCCGAAGAGGTGACTCGAGCAGGTGAGTGGGATGGAGGTGCGTCCTGGGGGAGGGGTAGAGGGGAGAGGATTTTAGTGGTGAGGCGAGGGGGCATCCGGGGTGAGGGAAGGGTCAGGAGGCTGAGGAGGCAAAGGAAAGGGTGTGTCGACCTTTGTGAACTCCGAGGCTCGGCTCCGCTCCACCTCGACCATGGAGGTAGAATAAAGAGGAGAAGCCCTGCCAGCACCGCGCTTCACCAGATAGTGAGGTCCGGCTGTCGGGCTGAAGCCCCGCCCACGACTGGCAGAAACTCGCTTCTCACAACGCGCTATGCGTTATTTCCAGGGAGGTTGGATGGGTATTACGCACATGTATTATTATATTACAACTTTTATTTATGACATAAATAAGAAATACATGAAAAAGGGATATATAAGTACAAAAATTATAATACTTAAATGACTATATATATGTACATAGAGAGAGGGAGAGAGAGAGTGTGTGTATGCTACTGGCCAGTGAAGTGAATAAGTTTTGTGTATATTTGTATTAACTATAGTGTAAATAGAGCAGATATGAGACAATATTATAATTACAACAATAGTAAGTTGCAGCCTGAAGTGCAAATATCCCGAAAATGTGCGGTAGACCGCACGCTATAGTAGCACGGATATATTCCCATCGGAACAATATTCACTCATATATAAGATAGGAACCGATGAATTATAAATTCCATCATCACCACCACCACATCACTATCAGTACAACTACCACATTAACTTCACCATCACCACCATCACATCACCATCAATACGACTACCACATCAACTTCACCATCAACACCACCACATCACCATCAGTACAACTACCACATCAACTTCACAATCAACACCACCACATCACCATCAGTACAACTACCACATCAACTTCACCATCAACACCACCATATCACCATCAGTACAACTACCACATCAACTTCACCATCACCACCA
The DNA here is from genome assembly GCA_016584305.1 of Chionoecetes opilio. Classification (NCBI taxonomy): domain Eukaryota; kingdom Metazoa; phylum Arthropoda; class Malacostraca; order Decapoda; family Majidae; genus Chionoecetes; species Chionoecetes opilio. The sequence goes on from JACEEZ010013223.1 coordinate 37,611, forward strand.
TCACATCACCATCAGTACAACTACCACATCAACTTCACCATCAACACCACCACATCACCATCAGTACAACTACCACATCAACTTCACCATCATCAACACCACCACATCACCATCACCACCACAACAGCATCACTAACACCACCAACAATATCCTCACTACCTTATCACCATCACCATCACCACTCCTACAACACCAAAACCACCACCAGCAATATCACAACCACCATCACAACCAATTTCACCACAATCATTACTATTACCATCACTACCACATTATCACTACAACAACAACCACCACATCATACTTTTTTCTATCAACGTTCTCCTCGTGACCTGCTTCATATGTTATAATGGGTTTTTCTTGTCAGCATAGTCAGCTCAGGGCAAGGAAGCGGCTCCTACCACCAGCCTTTCTGCCAATCGTTGAATGGCCGCCGGCCGACCAGAATGACGTAACCTTTTCCGCGCCTCGGCCTCTCCCCTATATACTACCTCCATGGCCTCAACCCTCCGCGGTGAAAGTTTGGCGTCAGGGACATGCAACAGAAGGTGGTGTTAGGGGGAAGGGGATGGGGGAAGCTGAGGCTAAGAGGGAGAGCATACTAACAAGAGAAAGAAAAGTGTAAGTAAGAGGGAGTAGGAATAGGGTACATGTGGCGACGAAGGGGCAGCGAGGACCAAAAAGAATTGGTTGGAGGCAGGAAGGGTCAGTAGACCTGTTCAGAAAACAATTTTTTCCTATTTTTATACCCCCCTGCAAGGTTTCCCATGCTTTTTGACCTAGAAAAGCCGAAAATCACAACCATTTTGAGCTAAAATGTCAGAAACCTTGCCTCATGGACCTACAAGATATTAAGCCCGCGACAGTAGAAAGCCCTAATTTTGCCTTCCCCCAGACTTTTTTTTCACCTGAGACTTTTGTTACAATTGGATAGAACAACAAATTGGTATCAAATTGAAGCATTTTTAATATTATTTCTGAAAAAAACAATCCAAGTAAAACATTCAGAAAAAAAGACACATCATATCCAGAAAAAAAGCAAAATTTTCTGAAAATTTCATATAAATTTCATAAATATTACAATCTTGACATCAAAAAATGTGTGACAAAGACTCTAAAAAACTATTTTCAAGTGGCAGAAAAAACTCTATTGTCTATGTCAGAAGGACACTTCACAGTCATTTTTTCAGAGTTTGCTTCTTGAAGCTATCAAATCGCTCACGGTTGTATTCCACAGTTTGAAGAAGGTGCTGTTTTTGCTGAGAATCTGTGGTAATGATGTTTGCGAAATCAGTCATCATCTTGACTCCCCGCTCAGCAATGTCATTCACTACTTTTACATTGCTGACATATTCCAGGGCCTTGCTGTAGTCATCACTCCTTGGCCATGTCGCCACAGGTTGCAGAAGCCAGTCATACTCAATGCCAAGGGTGTCAAGCAGAAGATGACTCTCTGGACCAACTAGATCAGCCAGAGTCGTCTTGGCTGTAACCTGAGGGAACATAGGTTTCCCTCGTCTGAAGCTATCTGGCTTCTCAGTGGCGTGCAGCTTGGCAGCAATGTCCTGCTTCTCTTTGTCACTGAGTCTGCTACCGAAGAGAGCGAACGGCACAACCTCCTGTGTCAGGTACCACTTGTGGTTTTCAAGTTTTTGTAGCACTGCCTGAGCAATCTTTGGATCTGTTCTCTTGAACTTCATCATGTCCTTCATGAACTGCAGATCATTTGCAGGAGCATCTGCAGCAAGTGTAGATGACATCCACAACCATCCATGACATCGGTGTATAGAACAGTCCTAGGAAGAGGTTGAGGCGTTCCAGCTTCACAACAGTTTCTTCATCGTACTCCAGCTGCTCAGCAAACATGAACATCTTCATAGAATACAGGTTTCTGGCCATCCACCTGGCCTGATGAATGGCTCCAGGACGACTCCAGTGGATTCCGCGGGGAGGCGTGTCTCCAAGGACGATCAGTGTAAGCTCAGCCATCTCACGGTAGTCAGCTCTAGGAGGCTTCTCCGACCTCAGGATTTCCTGTAGTATTTCCTTGCACTCTTTCTTCTTTTTATTCAACCATTTTTGTCTGATGGACAGGGTTGTAGGGTTGTCTGTGGTAAGATCTGTCCAAACGTCCTTGAAGTGCTTGAACCAAGGATTCTCTGGGCTCTTGACCTTGCCAAACAGATTCTCCCATACAGCACCAACCAGCACTTCTAGAATGTGGTGTCTGCAGGCCAGGTAGAACACCTTCCTGTCAAGCTGTTGCTCCAGAAGCTTGGCAGCTCCCCGATGTACTCCACTGTTGCTGGCCGTTGTGTCAAACACAAGGGCAGTGATCACTCCAGTAAGCCCCCATGCCTCCAGCAAATCCATGGATGCCTCTGCCTGAGCCGTTCCTGTTGAGCTGTCTATCACTGGTACTCCCAGTAGCTTGCCTTCAGGATATGCAGGTGGTCCTGAGACAAGCACAGCCAGAGTCTCTGACGTGGTCCCAGGATCACTTCCCAGGACATCTCTCAGTATCTTGCCATCCCAGTGGAGAGCAGCATTAGACCTGTTCAGAAAACTATTTTTTCCTATTTTTATACCCTCCTGCACGGTTTCCAATGCTTTTTGACCTGGAAAAGTCGAAAATTACAACCATTATAAGCCAAAAAGTCTGTCGGAAGGCAAAATTAGGCGCTTTTCTACTGTCGCGGGCTTAATATCTTGAGGTCCAATGAGGCAAAGGTTTCTGACATTTTAACTCAAAATGGTTGTAATTTTCGGCTTTTCCATGTCAAAAAGCATGGGAAACCTTGCAGGGAGGTATAAAAATAGGAAAAATTGTTTTCTGAACAGGTCTAAAGGGTCAGTCACTCAGCCAGCGGTTGCGCCTCCTTTCCCCGCCCTATGAGGTCCGTCGTGGGGAAGAAAACGGTGATGGGACAACGCACCTTTGGAAATCTTACGACTTTAAAGCAAAGGACTTTTTTTCAATGAGTGTTTTCTGATATCGGGCAGGGGTAATAACCCCTGCCCAAGATGACTCACTAGAGAGGAAAGTGTCCTGGAGAAAATTTGTCCGCACTTCTAACGAACGCTGTGGTGGTCGCCTGGGGCCGTTCTATAGCTCATTCGAGAGCTCTCGTCGTGCTCCAGATGGACAAAATCGTAGTTTATTCGATTTCTCAATTCCAATATTCGAAAACGATCGTCAACGTTTAGTACTGAGAGACACCCATCTGGTTGTGTGCGCCCGCTTAGTTGTGCCTGAAACGTCGATGCGAGTGGTTGCTTCCCAGTTGTGGAGTCAGTGAGGTGTTGCGGGCCGTCTAAGAGGATGGGGTGGATCACGGAATCTTCAACGCTATCTGGAACAACGCGGTGTTGGTCACCGGCGTCGTCTGTCCAATGCAATTGTTACTATGGAACCCAAATGGCTCGAACAAGTCAATGGAGCCAGACCGCCAAAGCGGTCGAGGTGGTGAGCGAAGCGAACCACCGAGACCTTCACGGCTACGAATTGTTGTCGGCTAAGAGCTGGGACCATTGATGTTTCATATGTAGTGCACACCTTACATTCACATGGAAAAAGGAGAGAAACAGTAGAAAATGCTTCAGGGTAGCCCTGAAGACATGAAAAAGAGAAGATGACTCCTGCGGGTGTTGTTGTAGTCAAGAAGTTCAAGAGAAGGGAAACAAGGCTAGGTGTTAAGTAGAATAAAAAGTGGCAAT
>JACEEZ010013224.1:0-10000 GCA_016584305.1 Chionoecetes opilio
GGGGGTACTTATTAACCAATGCCGGTCTTCTGTACAGAGAATCAGAGTAGCACGGAGACTATTTATTTGAAAACCTTCAATCATTGTTATGGTAATTATCAGGTGTTTGCATTGTTATCAGCTTATCAATATATTCAATTATGTACAACGTAAAATCAGCAATATCACCAGGAAGTATCCATGGTGTAACTCGCATGTCTTGGCGAGTGTTTGCATAATACCTTGGAAAACAATTATTTATGAGAAGTGAAATTTGTATATATACTCCAGAATTTTGTGAAATAAAAAAACCTGAACTGGACAAATGAGTATCCTTCATTCCAGTTAAACCAAAGCTATGAACACTCCACCTTAGTTACAAGTTTTCACCAAGTGTTCAACTATCTTAACCCCTTCACGCCCAGATCTTTCCCTTTGCTATATAAAACCGTCTGTTGTTAGCATAGAATTATGAAATGTAACTTCATATACCAAATTACCTAGTGGACAAGAATACAAAGCAGGTCATATCTATAAAACATTGCTTATAATCATTAAAATCGTCAAATGGTATCCAAATTACAATGAAAATCACGTTCTGGGCCTCAAGGGGTTAAAGGCTAAATTAACAGGTTAATGTACGACATGGAGTATCATACAGCCTTGATGTAGAGAAAAGTTATAGTCTTTTTCAATATAGAATAATATAGATTTATAGAGAGAAGTGAACAAATAGGCATAACTGTATTCGGAAAACGAGGAAAAGAAAGTAAAAAGGATAAAATGAAACAAACTATATAAATTGAATTTAAAACGAAACGTGATGAGACAAAACGAAACTTGAGGTGATACCAATCAAACGAAACGTGGAGTGAATACAGCAAAACGAAACATGACCAGCAAAATGAAACGCGGGAGTGAGACCAGCAAAACGAAACGCGGAGTGAGACCAGCAAAACGAAACGCGGAGTGAGACCAGCAAAACGAAACGCGGAATGAGACCAGCAAAACGAAACGCGGAGTGAGACCAGCAAAACGAAACGCGGAGTGAGACCAGCAAAACGAAACGCGGAATGAGACCAACAAAACGAAACGCGGAGTGAGACCAGCAAAACGAAACGCGGAGTGAGACCAGCAAAACGAAACGCGGAATGAGACCAGCAAAACGAAACGCGGAATGAGACCAGCAAAACGAAATGCGGAATGAGACCAGCAAAACGAAACGCGGAGTGAGACCAGCAAAACGAAACGCGGAATGAGACCATCAAAACGAAACGCGGAGTGAGACCAGCAAAACGAAACGCGGAGTGAGACCAGCAAAACGAAACGCGGAATGAGACCAGCAAAACGAAACGCGGAATGAGACCAGCAAAACGAAACGCGGAATGAGACCAGCAAAACGAAACGCGGAGTGAGACCAGCAAAACGAAACGCGGAATGAGACCAGCAAAACGAAACGCGGAATGAGACCAGCAAAACGAAACGCGGAATGAGACCAGCAAAACGAAACGCGGAATGAGACCAGCAAAACGAAACGCGGAGTGAGACCAGCAAAACGAAACGCGGAGTGAGACCAGCAAAACGAAACGCGGAGTGAGACCAGCAAAACGAAACGCGGAATGAGACCAGCAAAACGAAACGCGGAATGAGACCAGCAAAACGAAACGCGGAGTGAGACCAGCAAAACGAAACGCGGAGTGAGACCAGCAAAACGAAACGCGGAATGAGACCAGCAAAATGAAACGCGGAGTGAGACCAGCAAAACGAAACGCGGAGTGAGACCAGCAAAACGAAACGCGGAGTGAGACCAGCAAAACGAAACGCGGAGTGAGACCAGCAAAACGAAACGCGGAGTGAGACCAGCAAAACGAAACGCGGAGTGAGACCAGCAAAACGAAACGTGGAGTGAGACCAGCAAAAGGAAACGCGGAGTGAGACCAGCAAAACGAAACGCGGAGTGAGACCAGCAAAACGAAACGCGGAGTGAGACCAGCAAAACGAAACGTGGAGTGAGACCAGCAAAACGAAACGTGAAGTGAGACCAGCAAAACGAAACGTGAAGTGAGACCAGAAAAACGAAACGCGGAATGAGACCAGCAAAACGAAATGCGGAGTGAGACCAGCAAAACGAAACGTGAGGTGAGACCAGCAAAACGAAACGTGAAGTGAGACCAGCAAAACGAAACACGGAGTGAGACCAGCAAAAAGAAACGTGGAGTGAGACCAGCAAAACGAAACGTGAAGTGAGACCAGCAAAACGAAAGGTGGAGTGAGACCAGCAAAACGAAACGTGGAGTGAGACCAGCAAAACGAAACGTGAAGTGAGACCAGCAAAACGAAACGCGGAGTGAGACCAGCAAAACGAAACGCGGAGTGAGACCAGCAAAACGAAACGTGAGGTGATACCAATAAAACGAACTTGAGGTGATATCAATAAAACGAAACGTGAAGTGAATACAGCAAAACGAAACATGACAAGCAAAATGAAACGCGGAGTGAGACCAGCAGGACAAAACCAAAAGGGCGAAAAGTACCCACCTTTGTGGAAAAAAAAGACACCAACATAAGAAACAAAGAATAAAAATAAAAATCTATCTCTCCATGCGAAAATCTTACGAAAATTCGTTAAAAAAAATATAGAATTTATGAAACAAAAACCCTTACCTTACCTTAAACTATCCTCGTATCTTATAATATATTCTCCATTACCTATATTTTACCTTACGGTCACTTACCTTACATTATCGTGTACTATCTATTATAATTATCTATCTATCTATCTTTACTATTTATTCTCCTGTATAGTATCTAATTACTTACTTATCATGGTCTTAGTCAGGAAAGCGATACCTTAGATAACACGAGATTGAAAATATGTCAGGATATGAAGAGAGGAAAAAAATGCAACACGTACGTACCTATTCCAAAATATACCGAGAGGGCGCTTTTATCGAGTGTTAGGGACCAGAGAGAGAGAGAGGAGAGAGAGAGAGAGAGAGAGAGAGAGAGAGAGAGAGAGAGAGAGAGAGAGAGAGAGAGAGAGAGCGAGCGAGCGAGCAAGCGAGCGAGCGAGAGAGAGAGAGAGAGAGAGAGAGAGAGAGAGAGAGAGAGAGAGAGAGAGAGAGAGAGAGAGAGAGAGAGAGAGAGAGAGAGAGAGAAAAAAAAAAGCGAGAAACAGAGAGGGAGAGAAAAAACCCCAATAATATAGCACGTACCTATTCCAAGATGTACCGAGAGGGCGTTTTTATCGAGTGTTAGGGACCAGATGTGTAGGTTGTGCACGGTTCGAACCCCGGGCAGTCCCTCCAGGTCGTTGAGAAGGGTGAGGTAGTGGACGTTCCTCGGGGCGCCCTGCATCAGGATGTGGGCCAGCTCCCTCAGGATGGGCAGGGTCGTCACCACCACGATGAAGCCGAACACGAAGGTGAGGATGGGGTCGGCGATCTGATACATGGGCTGTGAGGAAGGCGGGAAGGATGGTGAAGGTGGTCATTTACAGCTCCAGGGAAAGAGACAGATAGCCAGACAAAGGGCTACACAGAGACACATAGACAGATATATAGACAGATAGACAGACATATAAGAGGCATACAAAGACATATAGACAGATAGACAGACATATAAGAGGCATACAAAGACATATAGACAGATAGACAGACATATAAGAGGCATACAAAGACATATAGACAGATAGACAGACAGATAAGAGGCATACAAAGACATATAGACAGATAGACAGACATATTAGAGGCATACAAAGACATATAGACAGATAGACAGACATATAAGAGGCATACAAAGACACATAGACAGATAGACAGATATGGAGAGGCATACAAAGACACATGGACAGATAGACAGACATATAAGAGGCATACAAAGACACGTAGACATAGACAGACACGAAGAGGCATACAAAGACACGTAGACAGACAGATAAGAGGCATACAAAGACACAAACAGATGGACAGACACGAGAGGCAGAAAAAGACAGAGATAGATAGACAGACAGATAAGAGGCATACAAAGACACAGACATAGACAGACACGAAGAGGCAACAAAGACACGTAGACAGATTGATAGACATGAAGAGGCATACAAAGACACATAGACAGACAGATAAGAGGCATACTAAGACACATAGACAGATAGACAGACATATAAGAGCATACAAAGACACATACACAGGGCAGACAGATAAGAGACATACAAAGACACATAGACAATAGACAGATAAGAGGCATAAAAAGACATACAGATAGACAGACATGGAGAGGCACACACACACACACACACACACACACACACAACACACACACACACACACACACACACACACACACCACACACACACACACACACAACCTGCGGTAACCTACCCATATCTTGACGATGATGGCAGCCACGAGGCGGCCAAGGACTGCAGGATATCGGCCACCACGTGCACAAGAGCGGCTCGCGTGTTGAGACTCTTTGTTTTGGTCGACTTGTGTGCCCCATGGAAGTATCCGTGGCAGCCGCAGGCGTGTAGGATTAGGGCGATGCTGTGAGGAAGGCGGGAAGGATCTTTGGTAGGGTGGAGAATGTATTTTTGGTTGTTTATTATTAGGTATTAGGTATGTTATGGTAATATTAGGTATTAGGTATGTTATTATTAGGTTGTTATTATTAGGTTTTTATTATTGGCATTAGTGGTTGGGAGGATGTATTGTGAGGGTTAGGATAGTAAAAGAGAGAGAGAGAGAGAGAGAGAGAGAGAGAGAGAGAGAGAGAGAGAGAGAGAGAGAGAGAGAGAGAGAGAGAGAGAGAGAGAGAGAGAGAGAGAGAGAGAGAGAGAGAGAGAGAGAGAGAAAATGAGAGAGAGAGAGAGAGAGAGAGAAAAAAAAATTATTTTGTTTTCATAATACCCACAAAACCCTGAATTTCGGTCAAAATTGATAAGATAATATATATATATATATATATATATATATATATATATAATATATATATATATATATATATATATATATATATATATATATATATATATATATACGTAAATAATCCACCTTAGTTACCGTCTGTCTGTGTGTGTGTGTGTGTGTGTTTGTGTGTGTGTGTGTGTGTGCATGTCATGCCAGGCACACACACACACACACACACACACACACACACACACACACACACACACACACACAACACGGCCTAAGGCTTTGCTTCCCTTTCAGCTTCTCATCATGCATATAAAAGGTCTATACAAGCCTTGACCCCACTGAACCGACCAGATTCCCGCCGCCAGACATCCGCCCGCCGTAAGCCGCCGTGATCCACTTTTGACATCGCCCTGACACTCCAAACCCTTGTCGCACCGAATGGCAAATGGCCGCGCCATGTAGCTCTTCAAACACATATCATTTAAAACATTACTAATACCTGATAATTGGAGAGAGAGAGAGAGAGAGAGAGAGAGAGAGAGAGAGAGAGAGAGAGAGAGAGAGAGAGAGAGAGAGAGAGAGAGAGAGAGAGAGAGAGAGAGAGAGAGAGAGAGAAGCGGAGGGGGGGCTGAGTGAAAGAGGAGAGACAGACAGACATACAGACAGACGGAAAAATGTCTGTATACAAAACACCTTGTAGAAATTTACATAACAAGAAAAAATTGCAAGATTAGGCCACCAACTTAATGTAAAAAAACAAAATCGAGCAACGCACTGCCCTGTTATGTAATCACGCCATGTCTCCACCTTCTCCTCTGTCTGCCTGTCTGTCTGTCTGTCTGTCTATTCGTCCGTCTCTCAGGCCATTAAATTATCCCTCTGGAAGCTAAAGTTTGATTCATGGACTTTGGCAATATTCACATCGACACGTCCATCCTCTGGCAAGGAGATGACATTGCGTGGAGATGAAAAATAAAAATAAATCTTGCAGTGTCTGTAAGGGATTTAGGAGAAGCAGGACGAAGACACCTTAGAGATGCGAAAGAACAGAGACGACAGCCTGGTTCATCACGCGATAAGGGGTGATGAAAATAAACATGAAGATCACGCTCAAGACTGTTATGCAGGCTTTTTGTATGCTAGTTTCAGTTTACGTTAACCTCTGAGACCCAGAGCGTAATTTTCATTGCAATTTGGGTACCATTAGACGAATTTTAGTGAATATAAGCAATAGTTTATAGATATGACCTGTTTAGTATCCTTGTCGACTAACTAATTTGGTATATTTAGTCTAGTTACTTTTCGTAATTTTATAGCTCGACAACATACGATTTTTTTATAGCGAAGGAAAGATCTGGGCGCGAAGGGGTTAAACGGAAGGACACACCCGACATTTCATGCATGATTCTATCTTTTTCATTCTAGTTTCATAATACTTCAGATAAGAAAACTTGCCTGAACATCCATAGTGAATTATTACACCTTCACACCCAGATCTTTCCTTTGCTTTATATAAAATCCTATGTTGTCGAGCATAAAATTACGAAAAGTAACTTAAAATACCAAATTAGTTAGTTAACAAGGATACTAAACAGGTCCAATCTATAAAATATTGCATAAATTCACTAAAAAACTTCTATTAGTGGTCAAATTACAATGGAAATTACGTTCTGGGACTCAAGGGGTTAAACGTGAAGGCGAAGTGTGATCTTTTTCTTCTTCTAAGCTTCATCACGTTATGTTCTTTCTCTTTAAAGGAAATGTTTGCTCTGTAAGGAAAAACAAATTGTTACCGTAATCTGTTGTTTTTTCATATTTTGTGACGCCCTTTTGAGTATTTTATCAATCGTGCAAATAACAGAAAAACTAAAAAAAGGGTTTTTTTAAAGTTTTTTTTTTAAATCCTTTGTACATTCCGCGACTTCTTCACGCCATAGGGTCTCGTCTAGGGTGTGGAAAGAATATATATAGAAGCCCTCATTACCCAGTACCAGGAAAAGCCTGTGCCGTAAAACGGATAGCAAAGGGTCTTCACAAGGGATGGCAGGCGCTCGGTGACAAAGAGAAGGACATGTCATTTTATTTTTTATTTTGTACATTTGTGCCTATAGCGCCTGTAAGGCAGTGACCTCCAAGGCTCGGATGGTAAGCCCTGGCGGTTCACTTGAGGGCTGTAATGGTTGGCCCTCGCCCGTCGTGGCGCAGGCAGGATTTTTATAGTGACGCCTGTGATTAGAGGCTCATGCCGCCCCTTGTGTCCTCCGATGCACTTGCAATCGGAAGGTAGAGTGAATGGGCAGCATGTGGGTGTTCTTAGGCCACTCGACGGTGCAGAAAGATTTGAAGTGGATTTTGGTTCTCATCGGGAATCGAACTTGGGTCACCGAGAACACCAAAAAAAAATTCTCAGAGACGCTAACCACTCTGCTACTGCCTGTGGGTCACTGCCATGGGGCTCACCTCATCACATTTCAATAATGAGACTATCGCAAATAGACGTGGTAAGAAGAGTTATTAGTGCGGTATGTAATGTTAGGAAAAGGCTCCGTAGGATTTTTGTGTTAAAATTGATTTTTTTTTGCAGTTCTGGCTTCTATAGGTATCAATTAACAGAAAAAGATGGGTTCCCAATTTTCAGACCCCTTACCCCCCTTTTGGGGGTCACTTCCCTTTTGGGGCCCCCGGCACGACCATGCACCTATCTCCGCCAATAATTGACCATTTTCATAATTTGAGTATCCTTTTGTAGGTTTTCAGGTATGCCGAGTCGATTATAGCATAAAAAGCAACGAGTGTCCTGTAGCACTTCCGGATTCCCAGTTAAATAAGCATGGGTACCAGTTCANGCAACCACTGCCATGGCGGCAACCTCCCAAGCCAGCAAGTCACCACAGCCCCTCCACATCAAATCGGCAACAAAAAACACCAGCAGCACGCTCCCCCAAAACCAACGTCTCGTTCCTCCTCCCGCGTCACTAGGGGGGGGGTACTGTAGCGAGAAAGGGTTTAGTCACCCCTTTCACCATCATGTTTCCGTACTCTTACCAAGTGCGGTCTCTGTACAGAGAATCAGAGTAGCACGGAGACTATTCTATTTTAACCTTCAATCATTGTTATGGTAATTATCAGGTGTTTGCATTGTTATCAGCTTATCAATATATTCAATTATGTACAACGTAAAATCAGCAATATCACAGGAAGTATCCATGGTGTAACTCGCATGTCTTGGCGAGTGTTTGCATAATACCTTGGAAACAATTATTTATGGAAGTGAAATTTGGTATATATACTCCAGAATTTGTGAAATAAAAAAAACCTGAAACGGGACAAATGAGTACCCTTCATTCCAGTTAAACCAAAGCTATGAACACTCCACCTTAGTTACAATTTTTTCACCAAGGGGTTCAACTATCTTAACCCCTTCACGCCCAGATCTTTCCCTTGCTATAAAAAAACCGTCTGTTGTTAGCATAGAATTATGAAATGTAACTTCATATACCAAATTACCTAGTGGACAAGAATACAAAGCAGGTCATATCTAAAAAAACATTGCTTATAATCATTAAAATCGTCAATGGTATCCAAATTACAATGAAAATCACGTTCTGGCCTCAAGGGTGTTAAGGCAAAATTTAAACCCAGGTTAATGTACGCCCAGGAGTATCATACAGCCTTGATGTAGAAAAAAGTTATAGTCTTTTTCAATATAGAATAATATAGATTTAAGAGAGAAGTGAACAAATGGGCAAAAACTGTATCGGAAACGAGGAAAAGAAATTAAAAAGGATAAAATGAAAAAAACTATATAAATTGAATTAAAACGAAAACGTGATGAGACAAAACGAAACTTGAGGTGATACCAATCAAACGAAAAAGTGGAGTGAATACAGCAAAACGAAACATGACCAGCAAAATGAACGCGGAGTGAGACCAGCAAACGAAACGCGGAGTGAGACCAGCAAAACGAAACGCGGAGTGAGACCAGCCAAAACGAAACGCGGAATGAGACCAGCAAAACGAAACGCGGAGTGAGACAAACAAAAGAAACGCGGGGTGAGACCAGCAAAACGAAACGCGGAATGAGACCAACAAACGAAACGCGGAGTGAGGGCCAGCAAAACGAAACGCGGAGTGAGACCCGCAAACGAAACGCGGAATGAGACCAGCAAAACGAAACGCGGAATGAGACCAGCAAAACGAAATGCGGAATGGGGACCAGCAAAACCCAAACGCGGAGTGAGACCAGCAAAACGAAACGCGGAATGAGACCATCAAAACGAAAAAGCGGAGTGAGACCAGCAAAACGAAACGCGGAGTGAGACCAGCAAAACGAAACGCGGAATGAGACCAGCAAAACGAAACGCGGAATGAGACAGCAAAACGAAACGCGGAATGAGACCAGCAAAACGAAACGCGGAGTGAGACCAGCAAAACGAAACGCGGAATGAGACCAGCAAAACGAAACGCGGAATGAGACAGCAAAACGAAACGCGGAATGAGACCAGCAAAACGAAACCGGAATGAGACCAGCAAAACGAAAAAGCGAGTGAGGGCCAGCAAAACGAAACGCGGAGTGAGACCAGCAAAACGAAACGCGGAGTGAGACCAGCAAAAACGAAAGCGGAATGAGACCAGCAAACGAAACGCGGAAGGGGACCAGCAAACGAAACGCGGAGTGAGACCAGCAAAACGAAACGCGGAGTGAGACCAGCAAAACGAAACGCGGAATGAGACCAGCAAAATGAAACGCGGAGTGAGACCAGCAAAACGAAACGCGGAGTGAGACCAGCAAAACGAAACGCGGGTGGGGACCAGCAAAACGAAACGCGGAGTGAGACCAGCAAAACGAAACGCGGAGTGAGACCAGCAAAACGAAAAAGCGGGGTGAGACCAGCAAAACGAAAAAATGGAGTGAGACCAGCAAAAGGAAACGCGGAGTGAGACAGCAAAACGAACGCGGAGTGAGACCAGCAAAACGAAACGCGGAGTGAGACCAGCAAAACGAAACGTGGAGTGAGACCAGCAAAACGAAACGTGAAGTGAGACCAGCAAAACGAAACGTGAAGTGAGACCAGGGAAAAAAGAAAAGCGGAATGAGACCAGC
>JACEEZ010013225.1:0-5000 GCA_016584305.1 Chionoecetes opilio
CCAAGGCTTTGCCTCCTCGTGCAGCGCCTCGAGAGCATCACCAGGACCTCAAAGCTACTCAGGCAAGATTACTGCATCCATCGGAAAAACAAGATCAGTGATCTTGGTTGCCGCACGGATGCTCCACAAATCACTTTTCATATACAACCTTGTCCACATTACCCAGTCCATAAAAGCGTTTGAAAAGTGATGGGGCAAGCACGCACCCTTGCCTCACTCCTGTATTCAAGGAAGGAAGGCTGGATACACCTGCCCCATATTCACAGAACCCAGTCCAGGAATACAGACCAGTTACCAAACCAATAGTCCTTGCAGGAATCATGCGATGGTCGCAGAAGATCCCAGAGTGACTCACGAGCACTGAGTCAAACGCCTTCTTGAGAGCAACATAGGCTGCAAGCATCCTCTGTCGAAAACTCACGTCGCCGTTCACACCAGGGACCGAAGCGATAGGATACGGTCCGTGTTGACTTACCAGGCGTTTGAACAGACTGCTGAGTTCTCGATGCATTCAACAGATGACTGCGAATCCGGTTGTCAGCAATAGATGGGCAAGCACCTGCCTGGTACGTGAGCAGTTGTAATACCGCGGTACTTGTTGCAGTCATGACTGGTCCCCTTCCACTTCCAGATAGGGAAGGACCAGCCCCCTTTTCCAGTCAAGAGGATGGTAACCTGATTGACACACGGCAGTCAGGAAGCATGGCAAACCGGGATCAGGCCTTACCCCCAGCTTGAGGAGCTCCGCACTGAATATTACAACACCAGCTGCCTTCCACCCCTCAACTTTGTACAGTTAAGTATTTAAGTTAAGGTTTTTTGCGTAATTTGAGGTAATAAGAGATATCAGCAAGATGGATGATTTGGCAGACATCACCAGAACCTCTCAAGGGGGCTGTTATATAATCAAGACGGGCCAATGAATTAATTGAATGCTTGCTAAATGTTATCGATCGAGATGTACTGATATGCCACCTCGCCTATAGAATGCATCAATCGTATCAATAGAAGTTAAGTCTTCCCGCCAGTCGTTGGGTGGTGATGGTGATGTGGGTCTAGTACTACAAAGGTGTCTGTGACGGCAGCCTTCAATGCTAGCAATACAAAATAACGCTTCATATTGGGCTTCACTACTGTACTTTTTAGTCCAGCCAACCACCACCACAACAATATATATCAACACAACCGCCCACCACCAAACACAGGATGGTGAGCCACCTGGATGCTCTCCTCAACTCACCCTGGGAACCGGCCGCTGGACTGTTCTCCACATCATCGTCTGGGCTGACTACTGTGAGTGTGTTGTGTGGGTGTTGTGTGTGTGGTGTGTGTGTGTGTGTGGTGTCGTGGGTGTGTGTGTGTGTGTGTGTGTGTGTGTTCGTGGCTTTGTGTGTGTGTGCGTGTGTGTGTGTGTGTGTGTGAGTGTGTTGTGTGTTGGGGGGTTGGCTGTTATCTTAATGTTCTTGGGCGGGTAGGAATTAATATTATTCCATATACTAATCATTACTTCCGCAAGGAGGTTATGCGATTGGTTTTGTTGTTGGTTTGTTAGCAGCAGACACTGCGCAAAAAGTACGGACGGTTGTTGCATGAAACATTTGACTAGAGGTGGGTCATTGGCCCTATTTATAAAGTGATTAACTTTTGGATTTCTCAGATCCGGTGTTTGTTAGGATCCTGGAATTTGGTAGAAGGATATCCCGGAGCCGTGGCGTCCGTCGCGCTCAGGGGGGAGGCCAACACAACAAAACAATAATTTCGTTATTTGTTTTCTCGAAATGGACAAGTGAAATATTTTTCAGCCTTGGCGGAAGGGACTTCATGCGGGTCGAGCGATGGTATGCTCTTGAGACTCATTTAATCTCTCCTCTTCCTCTCTCTCTCTCTCTCTCGGCTTCTCTATCTCTTCGTCTCTCTCTATCTCTTCTCTCTCTCCTCCTACTCTCTCTACTCTCTCCTCTCTCTCTCTCTCTTCTCTCCTCTCTTCTCTCTCACACACACAAACACACACAGCCCAGTAATCGTGGCTCCACAACGCCTGCGGTGGAGTCTCCTGACCGGCCTCCTCGACTTCTCTTGCCGTGTTCCCACACCAACCACCAACACCAACCTCTCCGTCGTGCTCCAGGCTAACTCCTCCTTCTCTCGCCTCCTTCATAACAAAGTATTGTATAGTTACTCAGTTTCCGTGGACAGTACTTAATCATGAGCGTCTATTATAAAGTATGGTTGAAGTGATACAGATTCGTCAGCACGTGTACTCACTTATTTAATGTTCCTGTTCATTACCATGTAACATATATCAGTATAACACAAAATCATAATGTGATTAATAAATGAAACTTAATGATTCATTCATTTCTTCTGTCTTACTCATCCTTTGCTATTCTTTCTAACAGGAAGATGTGAGTGCAAATACAGGATTAACACACCAAATGGCGAAGAGATCCAAGACTGTTTGCAGTTTCGATTTTGATAAACTCTACTTTTACCTCACTCTTAAAGCTGAGGTAGGTAACCCGCGTGTGGGTGTGTGTGGTGAGTGTGTGTGTGTATTTCCTAGTGTATTCATTAGTTTTATTTACAGGTCCTGGGCTACACTCGTATGGTCTCGTCTCCATATCTACATTATATTTTTGTCTCATAATTTGTTCTTCTTAGTGGTGTGGCTGATACCGCTGTATGGTGATTGGGGTTTGCACCCTTTTAGCTCCCTGCCGCGCGTAGGGGCAGGCCACCACACGGAAGGTGGGATACAACCCCAGACTACCACCCGGTCCCCGTTCACTGCCTGGAAGACAGAGGCTCGGCTATTAACCATAAAATGCGAATAGTAAACAGAATTACATTAGTGCTAACTTTGGCGTGAATTTTACCCGACTTAGAAACAAAAAAAATATAATTACACTCAATATGTTTTGAGTCAAGAACACAGGTATGATAACACGATATTCACACTTCCCTTACATGGTAAAATAAACACAGCAACAAAAAATTAAGTTAATGTGATTTTATTAAAAAAGTAAAACCGTGAACTGAATTATAAAACAGTAAAATTTACTCGAGGGACATTTGCTTTGGTCAAGAGTGTTATGGTTCCTGGAATTATGAAATTTTCACTTCTCTTACAAACCACCTTATATGAGGGGCGCACCAAAAGGTTGTAAATATCAAGCTAAAGAAACTGGTTTATTTCCTAATATTTTTACTTTTGTGTAACCACCCTCCCTATAATGACCACAAATTGCTATTTATCGCCTTTACGTTTTTCTATGAATTCCTATGATTTCCTCTCCCATGCGATGCTCATCTCCTTTGCATTTAGCCTGAGCCTGTGGTGGGAAACAACTCGCTGTCCTGGGTACCACAGGGCTAGTGTGACATCTGAGTTCCCACAGTACTATCTTTTAGGTTAACCAGGTATCATTTATTCGACAATAGCAAAATTAAAGGATGAACAGCTGTGGAGGCTACACGCCGACTGCCCTGCCGGGATTCAACCAGGGCAGCGAATTTGTAGCTAGGAGCGCTAGCAACTCACACGGAGCCCTGCATTCATTGTGCTCTAATTAATTTGTTATAGTGAACTGAATATGAATGCCAGCCTTAAATAAAATTCCCAGGTTAGGCCTATTCTATTCCATATTATATATGGTTGTCATCACTGACAATTGGTCATTGACATTTTGCACACTTATAATCTCTTCTAGTTACCAAGAAAAATAGAAAAAATTGTTCACTGTAGTAAAGAAAAATGTCACGGGTTAAGAATATTGTATGTATTGTCAGCTTGTGTAAGACTACCAATATGTATATCCGGGTTGCTAAGTCGGGTAAAATTCAGTTAAATTCGCAAATATAAAAGGGAGTTATACGAGAGAGAAAGGCACACTACTCACGGCAAGAGGCTAGGATGAATGAGCAATTTATGGAAGGAGAGCTGCATACACTTCCGTATCCACGCGGTAAATACGGGAGTAGAGAATTGTACCCCTGATAAGACGTGGGAGAAATTTACCGGACATCGGACATCTAGGTTAAGGAGACCGCACCATCCTTTCTCGCTCGCCGGGGCTTACACCGGGAATTTTTTGCTTGTGAACGAGCGTAACTAACCCACTCACACTACGGATGACCGAAAACGTTTGTCTGTGTGGTGTGGTGTTTGTGTGTGTGTGGTGTGTGTGTGTGGTGTGTGTGTGTGTGTGTGTGTACTTACCTCTCCTTACCTTTCGCTTCCACAGTACAATCTGGCGTGCGGTCAGGCCTACATCCAGACCATCATTCAGAGTGTATACATGATTCGGTGCCTTAGTAGGAGACCTTGTCATAGCTACTGTTGATAAGAAAGTATAGAGAATATGTGAAACCGGCAGTTTTTCTCTCTTCTACTGTGTTTGTGATGATTATATTCGTAAGGGAGCTGCCGAGATACGAAATTCCACGGCCGGACCAATTACGTGTACCAAGGGGAATACCGCTTGGCGAAACGGTGTAGCTATTTTATACATTTCAATATATCATTGTATGTTGTTGTGACTCTCTCTCTCTCTCTCTCGCTCTCTCTCTCTCTCTCTCTCTCTCTCTCTCTCTCTCTCTCGCTCTCTTCTCTCTCTCTCTCTCTCTCTCTCTCTCTCTCTCTCTCTTCTCTCTCTCTAGACAACTGGTAATACAAAGTTTAGGGCACGTGTTAACACGTGACAATACTTCACACAAAAAAACAGCATGAGATCGTCGACAAAAACACTTGCATGTTACAACTAATGTTAAAATTCTAATATTTGAAAACAAACAAACACAAGACTGGTTTGAGAAAAATTCCGGTTTCTTTTAAGCAATTCTCAGAAGACTTCGCCTCACTAGTCATTTCTGGACACAACATTGGTAAACACATATATGATATATGAATCAACGGGAAAACACACATGACAAAATTAACACAGAAATGAAACCCCAATTAACACTATAACTAAACGTTGCTACTCAGAAACTACTTACAA
>JACEEZ010013225.1:10000-15000 GCA_016584305.1 Chionoecetes opilio
AAAGGGGTTGACCAGGGAAAGGTCTAAGCCCCTTTATGAGAGTTTCATCACTTTTTTTTTTCTTTTTTTTTTAGCAGCCTTTTACGAAAATTTTAAAAAAAAAAGGGGTTGCGAGAATTGAGGAAACCTTGATTTGGGTAGGGGTAGGGGGTGAGTGAATGGGGGGGGGGGATGGGAAATGGGTGTGGGATATGGGTGAGTGAATGGTGGGGGGTGATGGTTTGGGGGTGATGGGTGATGGTGAGGAATGGGTGGGGAGTGAGGGGTATGTAATATAACGAAAGTGTGTCTGTCTGTCGTCGTCTGTGTGAGTGTGTGGTGTGTGTGTTGTGTCGGGTAAAGGTTCCCCCCCCTTGGGGCGCAATCACCTCATATGAAACTTTTTGGAACGGGTTGACCAGGGAAGGGTTTTAAAACCCCTTTTTTATAGATGACCCGCCTTTTTTTTTTTTTTTTTTTAAGCACCTTTAGCGAAAATTGTAAAAAAAAAAGGGGGTTGCGAAAATTTTGAGGAAACCTTGATGTGGGTGTGGTAAGGGGTGAGTAAATGGGTGGGGTGATGGGTAGGGGTGTGGGGTGTGGGTGATAAAGGGGTGGGGGGGTGAGGGGTTGGGGTGATGGGTATGGGTGAGGGAATAGGGGGGGGGTGTGGGTTGGTAAAAAAAGCGAAATGTGTCTGTCTGTCTGTCTGTCTGTGTGGTGTGTGTTGTGTGTGTGTTGTGCCCCTGGTATGGGTTCCCCCCCCGGGCGCAATCACCTCATATGGCCTTTTTTTGGAAACCCGGGGTTGCCCGGGGGGAAGGTTTTAACCCCAATTATGAGATGACCCGATCACTTTTTTTTTTTTTTTAGCAGCCTATTAGCGATAATTGTTAAACCCCTAAAGAAGATGCCAAGTTTCATTGGGAAAAGCAAAAAGATCGCCAGTAGATCCCCCCTTTAGGGAAAACGTACTGACGATCAGATAGAAGATTGTGACAGAAAAAATGCTTAAGAATCTTCTTTTTAGGTATAGTTAAAAAACCTTGAAGGCGGGAAAATCAAAGCTATGGGGACGGTGTTTGAAGGGATTAAGCGGTCACCCTTCTTAGGAACAGGTTGGATGTGACAAACTTCCAGCAAAAGGAAAGGGGAATAGATAGACAAAGAGGAAAAGTTTGACCAGAAAGGGTGCAGGCACAGAAGCCATTTTTTGAGAACATAGGGGGGGACCCGTCGGGCCCCGGAAGCCTTCCGAGATCTAGGCCAGCAAGGGAAAAGCAAACATTTCCGAAGGATTTTTAATGACGGCATAATTTCCCGAGGGTGGAAGAAAAGGGAGTAACAAGCCTTCATCAACCAGAGGGGAATTTTTAGCAAGGTTGAGCAAAGAGTTCAGCTTTAGAAGTAGTGAACAGCTGTGGACCCATCTGGGTAAGCTTGGAGGGAAAGAGAAGAAAAAAAATTGTTAGAGATGTTTTAGCTAATCCCAGAAGTCACAAAGGGGAATTTGATTCAAAAAGATTTTGACATTTTCTTGATAAAAGAGTTTTTGGAAATTTTAAAGTAAAGATTTGGCATGATTCGGGCAAAATAAAAGGGGATGAGTTGCAGGGGATGGACTTAGGGACCGTTTTTGACCCCCTCTCTTCTGGACAGCATGTTGAACAACGAGTTAAACCAAGGGTTTACGGGCTTTAGGACTAATAAAGTTGTGGAATGTACGCCTCCTGCCAGAGACTTGACCCATTATGCCTCTGCACAAAAAGTGGGGCTTTACATGGGAAAGGAGTAATATTCCATGGAAAATCAGGGAAATAAAAGCCCTTTGGTCTCTCAACTTGCTGAGTTGAAGTGCCAGAAGCACCTCCGCTTGGGGGGTCCCGAGATGGTAACCCGGAGCGATAGGACATTTTTCAGAAATAAGATTGTGATCGAGGGAAACCCAAAAGGAGAGAAAAGTTTTCACAGAGTAAGCAGAAGGGTTAATAGTTAGGGAAAAAATCAAAAATGTTTTGGGGGTGGGCTCCAAGGCGGTCAGGAATCGGGTTTGGGGGGCTGCCCGCTCTCTAGGTCTTGGAGGTTAAAAATTGAGGGTTGTTCAAAAGGTTTGGGCCGGAAAAAAGATATAGCCAAAGCTGGTGGTGAAAATTGAAATCCCCAAAATGGAAATTTCTGCTAAAAAAAATGAGATGAGATGTCTCCCCTTTGATGTTAAATAGTCGAAGAATTTTACATAGTCAAGGGGTTTTGTGAGAGATTACACCAGCTAAATTTAGTAGGGGAGTGACATTTAAGTAAAAGCCGATGGGAGAAAAGTCGGAAGATTCAAGGGCCCTGGGCACAAAAGCAAATGTTTTTTGCCCACTATACGCAAAGCCCTTTTTGGGTTGAAAATGAAATAGAGACGTAAAAAAGGGGAAAGAAAAAAGGGCTGTGTCAAAACTCCAGATAACTAGTTTCGGTGAGGAAAAGAAGATGAGGGTTTGGGAGGAGAGAGATTTCAACTGAGAAAAATTTGATCAAAACCCCGAATGTTGCAGAAGTTTAAAAAGAAGTAAAAAAATACAAGACCCCTCGATCGTCATCTTGAACGTCCGACCTGGGGATTTTTTGGTTCCCTCCCCAGTTTGGGACTTCGGGCGGGCGATTAACACATAATAAAATTTTGAGTGTAGATAGTGAAGATGTAAGTGCATGGTTAATGGATAGTAAAAAGGAAATTTCTTTAGAGTGAGGCTGCAGCTACTCTCTTTTGTTCCGAACACTAAGGGGTATGGAAAGAGACACGGGAATTTCAATGATAAAATCTGCCACCCCCTCAAATCCCCTAATCTTCCCCCGGGGGTATTTTTCACCATGGCGGGAGGTTCTGATGCCCCACTCCTATAAAACATAGCCTCTCCCTATAAAAAGTACTACGTACTAATCTATTAAAAAAACAATTAAAAACAAGCCAAGACAAAATGTATTTCAGATCAGATTTAGATTGTTAAAGTCCTTTGTATGATTTTTTAAATAGCCATTTTTTTTCTTTTAGTTCTAATTTAATAATTTAAAAACAATGACATATATGTAATGTAGTGGTTTTTTCTGGGTTTTTTAAAATTTATTTTTTTAAAAAAAATTTGGGAATACGCCATTGCTTTACAATTTGTAAACATTTTTTATCCAGTTGAGTCTTTTTTTTCTTTGAAAACTCTTCTCCAGTTTCCGATATTTGATAGAGATGCATTACCATACGTCATTTTAGAACTCAATAAAGGGATATTATTGGAAATTTAAATTTTTGGGGTAAACAATACCCAGTCCCTCACTGCTAACAGGTTTTTGGGTTTTGCATGCATGGGTTTTGCCATAGTTTGCATACCATCCGCTAACCATTCAGGCATGGTTCTGCATAAACCCTCCAGGCATGTTATGCAGTAAAAAAAGGCATTATATATATATATATATATATATATATATATATATATTAATATTATATATTAAAATATATATATTATATATATATATATATATATATATATTTTAGCACCCCCCCTTTTATTGGGGAAAATGGCAAAAAAAAGGAGGGGGCTGCGTCAAGCTCCGTGGTTGACGACCAATGTGAAGGATATGCAGGATCATCGTCAAAACATTGTATCAAACTTGGTCATCAGCGACTCGTCTCGACGTAGAATATGTGTAAAGGTTAACTAACCCCAGCGTTCGGGTCCACAATGTGTATAACACACGTTATAGTGTGAACGAGCTGCAGAGAATAGCGTTCACAAGATTTCGCTTGAGCAGTCACAATTTGGCGTGCGAGACAGGTCGTTGGAAAAGGAGAAGTCGCCTGCCACTGCAAGAGCGCATGTGTACGTGCGGGCTCGTGCAGACGGAGGTACATGTTATCGAGCATTGTCCTGAAACACAACATCTACGACAATTATACGGATTTACAACGATGCAAGAACTGTTTTATGAAAACTTGGCTTTGGATGTAATACGATGAACGGTGTAAAACGATTCATGAAATATTGGAAACGTATGAGTAAATATGTGTGTAAATAATACTTAGATTATAAGTTATGAATATTGCTTATGGGTGGGACTACAGTTTTGTTGATAAATATATATGATGATTTATATTTTATTTAATCCTATTTTACAGTTTTTATTGCGTACTGTAGTTTTGTACAGCTTTAATTGCGAATTATTTTTTATAATGCTCTTACTTTTTACTGGTCCATTTTTTGCATTACATCTATAATAATATAAGCGAAAGTGTGTCTGTCTGTCTGTCTGTCTGTCTGTCTGTCTGTCTGTCTGTCTGTGTGTGTGTTGTGTGTTGGTATAGGTTCCGCCCCCGTGGCGCAATCACCTCATATGGCACAGTTTTTGAACCGGGTTGACCAGGGAAAGGTCATAAGCCCACTTATGAGATGATTCGATCACGTTTTTTTTTTTTTTTTTTTAGCAGCCTATTAGCGATAATTTGAAAAAAAAAGTGGGTTGCGAGAATTGAGGAAACCTTGATGTAGGGTGATGGGTAATGGGTGAGTGAATGGTGGGGATGGGTAATGGGTGTGGGATGATGGGTGAGTGAATGGGTGGGGGTGATGGGTTGGGGGTGATGGGTGATGGGTAGGGAATAGTGTGGGAGTGATGGGTAATGGTAAATATAAGCGAAAGTGTGTCTGTCTGTCTGTCTGTCTGTGTGAGTGTGTGTGTGTGTGTGTGTTGTTGTCTGGTATAGGTTCCGCCCCCGTGGCGCAATCACCTCATATGGCACATTTTTGGAACCGGGTTGACCAGGGGAAGGTTTTAAGCCCAATTATGAGATGATCCGATCACTTTTTTTTTTTTTTTAGCAGCCTATTAGCGATAATTGTGGAAGAAAAGTGGTTGCGAGAATTGAGGAAACCTTGATGTAGGGTGATGGGTAATGGGTGAGTGAATGGGTGGGGGTGATGGGTAATGGGTGTGGGGTGATGGGGAGTGAATGGGTGGGGGGTGATGGGTTGGGGGTGATGGGT